>JAEQML010068431.1:0-18278 GCA_016904865.1 Pissodes strobi | reverse complement strand
GAACAATACCATTGTCCATTTGCCTTATATAAATTCCAGCTCCTTATACTCGCTGATAAAGAAGAAATCGCCAACTTAGTGCACGAATGCGCTATTGGAATCAACTGCGCTTTGGAGCCGGAGAAAATGATATAAATTGGTTTGGAATTTTCCACGGACGTCGTAAAATACTGTAAGATTCTTTCTGCACTTAGACAATCGTAATTAGGTTAGTAATCTTTATTTTGGCTAGCTGGGAACAAACAATCTGTCTTCTAATTGACAGACCTAGTTCGTTCCTAGACTACCAAAAGTAAACAGTCTTTCAGCCCAACTGGAACTGGTATTTATTTAAAGATTTTTGTATTACGAATGTAGAAGTTGCAATATAAATGTACAGAAATATACAAATAAAATAAATAGGCTTTATAAGTTTTTTTATTTTTATATATAGGGAAAAACGTTAAATATGAACATTTTGAGGATTTTTATAGGTCGTCCATATATCTTTTTCGTAAAAGAACTGTTCATCGAATACAAAAATATAGAAATATCGATTTTCTTGCTTATTTTAAACTAAATGGTATGATTTGTATTACATTTTTCGAATATAGGGAAAGTTATAGACCCATTTTCTATATCATAAATTATGCGGTTTATAAGTCGTTTTTATGATTTGGCACAAATATACTTAAACGTTACTATCCAGATTTCAAATGACATACCTGCTATCTACAATAATACTTTAGACACCGTGAATAAATAATTTTATTTTTATGCAAAATAAGGTATTCTAATAAAAAAAGCACGGAGCCGTAATTTTTGAAAAGATGTCATGCCCCTTTAAACGATAGAAATAATTCTGTTTTGCATAATATACCTGAAAATATGCTGCTTAAAATATTGATCTTACATGAAAATAAAAAACCTAAAGACCTCATCAAATTACCCATAATAAAATGAGTTCCTTGGGGAAAATGCAATTTAAAAACATTGGTTTTGCTGCTTGGTCCATTAGAGCGAGAAACCTGATACTATTTACATGAATTTTATTGTCAACTCCCTTAGAGTAGAAACATAAAATGATTAAATGATTAAGATACTTTTTTTGAAATAAAATACATTTTTTAATAATTGCTTAATTTTAACAGTTATTAATATTTGAAAGCAATTGCCAAATAATTATTATCAACAGAAATTTCCATATAATTATTTGTACGTTTCATTTATTCTTCGCTCTCTATTAAGGATGTTTATACTATTTTAAGCATCATTTTAATTAGGATTTCTTATTTATCTTCTCACTATTTTTAAATATCGTCAAAAATTCCATTTTAAATAATGTATAAGACTTTTTTCAAATGACCCAAATGGAATCTGTATTAAGGTATGAGGTTTGGCAATACCCACTCAATAACAAGGCCTTAGTGCTTGTCGTGTGACGTCATCCATGTAAGCCGTGCTATTTTAATTATATAGGGGAGATACATACCTTAATATTTATGAAAACTATTCTCAAAGAGGATTTTGGGCGCTTCCCAGATGCGTGCTACTGAGTGGGATTACTGGCGTCGGTCCTCCGTAAGCTGGGGGTTGTATATCAGATGGAATAACGACTCGCTTAATTCGAAACAAACTGTACGTATATTGGTCTTCAGATACAGGAAGGAATGCACTTAGAATGACGACTATGTTTGAATACAATTTACTAGAATAGCGTAGAACGCATGACGATTCGATGAGGACTGACCGAACTCGACCTATTCGGCACCCTTGAGTTTACTTTTAGTTTAAATTGTTATGAGCGTTTTGATTCGTTTCAGTTATATTGTTATGCTTTAGTTAGGTTTCACTTTTATCTATGGTTCACTTTACTTTTTACTTTACGTTTTACTTTACTTTTACACTTTACTTTTACAATGACGTAACTTTAGGGGAGGTTTGATCTTGGTTCCCAGAGAAGCGTTTGGCCTTAATTAAAAGGGAACTACTTAACCAGAAAGTCAAGATCGGGAGGTTGACCTTGGTTACCAGAAAAG
Organism: Pissodes strobi; assembly: GCA_016904865.1. Classification (NCBI taxonomy): domain Eukaryota; kingdom Metazoa; phylum Arthropoda; class Insecta; order Coleoptera; family Curculionidae; genus Pissodes; species Pissodes strobi. The sequence goes on along the minus strand of JAEQML010068431.1, from coordinate 16,260 downwards.
TGTTTGGCCTTAATTAAAAGGGAACTACTTAACCAGATAGTCAAGGTCGGGAGGTTTGACCCTGGTCACCAGAAAAGCGTTTGGCCTTAATCAAAAGGGAACTACTTAACCAGATAATCAGGATCGGGAGGGTTTGAGCTTACAGGAGGAGCGTTTTGCCTTAATTAAAAGGGAACTACTCAACCAGATAAGTTGTCGTCTACTTGATTTGCCCGTTCTTTTATACTAAATTTTGTTGATATTTGACTGATTGTTTTTAAAACATGTTTAGATAATACTCGTAATATTTGATTCTTCAATGTCAAGTATCAAGTTCAAACATTAGACTAAGTGTTCTTTTATTATTACGCTTTCTAGTTTACACATGCCCCCCTCCAACTAGCATTGGTCCCCAATGCAAAACATCTTTACGGTTAAAAAGTTCAAAAAGGAAAGAATTTGTTCAATAAATAAAGACTTGATTGAGAAAAGAAGTAACTAAATTCGTTATCTTAGAGACGCTCAAAAACTCATTTTTGATGAGTATGTTCAAAAAGGAGTGGAACTCCCTTAAATAATAATAACCAGCTGGCCTCAATGTTCGAATAGTCATATAGTTCTGTACCTACTTAAATTTGGGTTATGTCTGAGCACTAGATATTCTTGACATAGTTCGGTCCTGGATTCCAGCCAAGGGGTCTCGATCTGCGTCCTTACTAAATTCAGAATCTTTGTCGGACTCCTTTTTGGCTGCTGTGTATATCAGGACTCCATCGCCATTGACTAGTGAGTGCTTCAGGTACATGTAACAAATATAAACCAAATATAAGTGCTTAATATTAACATTTTGTTTTCTATCTTAAAAAAAACTTTTTAAATGACTGTCATTTCAATTTTTTATCACCCAGTACTAATTCGTATTTAAAATCATACAGCATATTTTTATTAAGTGGTGCCCGAAATTGAACATTGCTGTAAATATTATTAAAAAAATATTGGTGTTAAAACAATCGAGAACTATTTTTGGATACCTTGCATTTTTCCTGACCCAGTATCCCGTTATATACCGTATCCTATATATTATCCTATATATTTCCAATAATTAAAAAAAAAAATCCTTTGATCGTATTTTTCTTTGTGTCTTAGAATTTAAAGTGTACATGATGGAAGTGCCTTGCCGTAAGTAAAAAAAATTGTATAATCCCTTAAAAAATTTTCCCTTTTTGTTTGACTATCTCGTTTTTACACCCGCTTTCGTTCTGTTAAAGAGAGAAGATTTGTTCGTGCATAGCGCAGAAAAGCCAGGCATGCACTCCCGGAAGTTCCTACGGTAAAAACTCACATTTCTTTTTTTTTGACCGGTGTGCCCCTCAATATGTTTCTTCGAGTTTTTCATTATGTATTTCCGGGTGGTCCGGGATCCGGCAGGACACCAGCTCATTTATGATAGAGTCATTAAAGACCGGATTGTTTACCTGACCTACATGTTTATTTTTAACTTATTATCTATATTTATTTTACTCCATTATATTTAATAATATTTTTTTCCCTCTGTATATTATTCCCATATATATTTATTTTACACTAATCATTGGTTTTTTATTTTTTAATTTATAAAATCGCCAGCTGATATTTCCATAAATTATAATACGCTTAAAATTATATTCAAATTATCTGAATTATATTTAGGTATTAGCATGTCCTGGCTTATGTTAAAATTACGTATACCTACAAGTGCATATTTCTATTTCAACTATTGTCAGCGAATTCCAAGTCGATGGCTAGCTTGTTTATTTTTTTGAAACGTACATCGTAACTCTCTGTTACGGATTTTGTTTTTAAAATAATAACAAAAATTAGCGCGTAAACTTGGTCTGCCTTGAGAAATATTGCCGACTATTTGTGATTATATAACATTGATATGTTTATTACGTTGATCGTAAACATTGCCGGAATTGTTTAAAAATAACAGTAGATATTTAATACCTGTATACGTAATTTACAGAGACGTCAATTATGTTGCTTTGACTGATGATATTATTTGAATACTAGTAATTTTAATTATTAGGTCCCCTGGAATATGGCCAATATCTAAGGAAGACAATTGAATATTTTTTCGGTGTAAATTACCTATACAAGTTACAATTTTTTCGATTAATTTAATTAATTAATTACTATTTTTTCCCATTCTTGATAGTGTGTCATAAGCCGTATTCGATTGAGACTGGAGATCAGTTCAAAATGAACTGAAACTGAACTGATATTTCAGTTCAGTGAGCCAAGGTCAAATGAAATTACGAGAGCAAAAAAAATAAATCCGTTTGACAATTGAAATTTAAATGTCATCTTTTACCTGAACTACTGAACCGATCTAAGTGGTCCCGGTCCATTTTCGGTTCACTTACAGGCAGTGATGTGAACTGGTAAATTACCGATAAATTACCGTGGTAATTTACTGTAATTTACCGTAAATTACCAGAAATTGATTACCGTAATTTACTGATAAGTTATATAGAAAATTACTGGTTCTCGTGCTAAATAATTAACGTTATTTACTGTATTTTCTTGTAATGTACAGGGTGATCCCCTATAATGTCGCCCCTCTTTAACTTTTTTATTTCAAGTGTCCCGAAAAAATTAAAAGTATAGTTATGTAGGTACTGAAAAATACTTTTTTCTACGAGTGACCGCAAAGAATTTACTTTGCGCACACTTTTGCATATGCAAAGTAGCACTTTCCTGCACATATAAATACACTTATAAAATCCCACTTGATAAAAGTTCAGATAAGCTTTAAGTCGGGGTAAACTACTTTGCGTACGTGTTAGGAACAATGTTTTTCTACGAGTGAAATAACTACATTTTTTTCTTAATTTTTATTGGCATCAAAAACATCAACTTATAACTACCTATTTATTATTATTAACAACATTAATATTCTAACTGCTTTCGCGTGCGGGAAAACATAACTTTGCACACTGATTAGGAAAACTACTATTTTTCTGCGTGTAAAAAATATTGGAAAAATGATCAGTATACAGGGAAAATCAAAAAGTTAATTTTCATTGGATCACCCTATATATGAATTTATTTCTCGATTTCTTGTAAAATTCTAAGCATATTTTATGTATGATGTTATACCTATAGAGTTAGTAGTTTCATAGCTATAAACAGTTAAAAATCGGTACTTTGGCTAATTTTCACGTTGATAGCAAGAAGATCATTAGAGATGGAGTAAAATGAATTTCACATTCCTATCTTCCTTTTCAGGAACTGAAAGGAACTGGCAGTCGGTACCCTGGGTACCAAATCTGGTGCCTCTGTAGGTACCATTAGTTAGCACCATCAAATAGCATTTGGAAAGTTAAGATAGGAATGTGAAATTCATTTTACTCCATTTGTAATAGCCTTCTTGCTACCAAGGTGAAAAGTAGCCAAAGTATCGATTTTCAACCGTTTATAGCTGTGAAACTACTGATTCTAGAGGTATAACTTCATATATAAATTATGCTTAGAATTTTACGAGGAATCGAAAAATAAATTCATATATAGGGTGATCCATTGCAAAAATTAACTTTTTATTTTTCCCTGTATACTGATCATTTTTCCAATATTTTTTATACGCGGAAAAATAGTTATTTTCCTAACAAGTGCGCAAAGTACTACTTTTCCGCACGCGACTGATGTTGACCGAACGACGCGAAGCGGAGTTCGGTCAATCAGTCGAGTGCGGAAAAGTCACTTTGCGCAAGCGTTAGGAACAATATTTTTTCTACGAGCGCGGTCCAAACAAGCACACAATAATAATGACCCCTATTATTATATCTGTCAATTATACCTACTGTTGCTCATGACTATTATTGTTGACCTGACTTGACTTAAAAAGATATGGTTTTTGATTTAAGTTGTAATATCGCGCTTACGGAAGCTTTGAGGGGTTTCTAGCGACGCTGAGGATCATGTTTTTTGGGATACTTCGTTTTACACCTAGATTTGCTTAAAATCTGTCAATCTGCTTACAGGTGACCTGGATCACTTTTTAGGTAATGGGGGCAAAGTGATATCTATAGAATCGAACACAAATCAGTTCAATAAAGTTCCGTTAGATCGATCTGAATCGATCCAAAGTAGTGAATCGAATACGGCTATAGTCGGCATTGGCCAAGTTGGTCTAATTATAGGAGGTAATGGTTGGTACGAGTCTGGTGTTTCGGTATGCGACGTCGCGTTTCTTTTAATAAGCACCAATTCTGCTTGTTTCGCGCCAATAGTGAGAAATGCAAATTTTTATTATATTCCTAAAACCATATAATATTAAAAGTTTTATTTGTTATTTTAAATTAAATGTTAAATGTTTTTTGTAAACGTTGATATATTAGAATTTGAAAACTATCTGTTTGAATGATTGATTTTTTAATTAAATTGTTATACCATTTTCTGACATTATGCTGAGCTCACTCTCAAAAACTTCTAGGTTTCAGGAAGCTCTGATTCATCTGAGGTTGCAAACGTACGATAGAAATCCAACCTTGCCAGTACAAAATTCGACTAGACGCTAGCGCGGTCCAAGTCACGGATAGTCCTAACCAATCAAAAGCAAGACGCTAGCGTTCTGCGTTCAAGCATGGCCCTCCGCTCGCCACGGGGGCTCAATCAACAAAAACTAACCAAAACTAGCCCAAGGCTAACCCAAAATTAACAAAAAAAGTAAATTAATAAAAAACAAACATAACCTTAAAAAAAGGTAAACAAAACATCTGTCGCGACCAGCGGAAATCGAACCCGCAGCGCAGGAATGACATTCAAGCACTCTGCCTATTACACCACCGCGATGCGTTGTAGGAGTTTCGCTAGATCGTAAAAACATGGATAATTCCGATATACGCTAGAGTCTTGCTTTTGATTGGTCAGGACTATCCGTGACTAGGACCTCACTAGACACTAGTAAAATTCGTCTGTCAGTTACCCGATATGCACTTTTTAATAAAATGGCGAAGGTGCTAAAACATACCACCAAAAAAATGTTGGCACTTATTTTCACAATTATTATGTAATGATGTCCTGCATTGAGGTCTTAGAATTATGGTCACTTTACTCTAAACTTTAAAAAAATGGGTCCCAAATTAAATATGTTTAGTTACAAAAATATTTATTTATGTATAGGTAGACATATGGTCTACTTTGTTAATGTATCGAGTTTTCTTTTGGCTTCTTTGGCTGCATGAGAGTAATTTTTCAAGGCCGCGTCACGACACGCTTTGAAACTTTCGTCTCGCAAAGGAGGTAATGTATATGACTACCTCCCCACCCCTGTTTCTCTCTTATGGTGCTAAGGAATCGGTGAAAAAGTATTCACTTCTATCACGTGTACTGTGTTACACGCGACTTTTTTTTATTTTTTTAGTGATCGCTATTTTTAGCGCAATAATTTTTTAAGAGGGTATTGGAAGTATTTATTGAGAATTATTTTTAAAACTTCTTTGCATTATGATTAGCGCATCTACCGGAATGTGAGACATGTTTTTGTTCAATACAATATTCCAAAATGAAGTGAAACATGAACTATCTTTTATTATATGTTTCTAGAAATATATCCTCAAATTCATTTATTACCTTATTAAAGATTATGTAAGTTACCCAGCGAAGTCCTCTTTAATTTATTAATGAGATTTAAATTGTCCTCAACATTAAATTGCTCGTCATATATCAATTTTTGTTTACGGCTGTCACATTTTAGTTTTCTTAACGTGATATAGCAACAATAACCACTCAAATATGTAATTTTAACAATAAAGTTTTAATTTTGGAAAAGCCTTGTTGAGAGCAATTTTCATCTGGGTCTTAATCAGGTAGCTCATAGAACTTATTAACATTAATAGGGCCAAATCTGCGAGACTGAAGCGTTAATATAGATTGAATTCTAAGGCTCTTCTCTGTCTCATATAACTGTCGACCTGCATTTGCCTGTATTTACCAAATCTATCTTCGAGAGGGTCTGTTTAAAATTTCCAATCTTTCGTAGTTTGAATGTAGAAAATTTGACAACAAACTCCCCAAAATTATCAAAATGTATGTTTTTCATGCTCCTCAAACTCAATTTTGCTTATTTCAATGGCTTTTGACAAATTTAATCATCAATATTTTGGAGTTTTTCATCTTTACTTGGCCGTATTTTGATATTTTTTGTTAAATAACTGGGAAAATTGAAAGAAAGATGGTATACTACAGTGTTTTTTAATCTCTTTTTATTATACTAAAGTCAGGAAAATGAGCTTCACATATTTTGTTGTTTCTGGGCTTAAGTGTACAGCCTTTAGCCATTTTTGTTGTAAATTAATGTCCTTTGGAAAACAGAAAACATGAGCTTATGAGCTTTAGGTCCATTTTTATAGTTTCCATTACAGCCAGAAATACTACACCTTTGAGGCATAATTACACTAAATATCAGTTACCAGAAAACTAGCCGGAAATGAGAGAAAATTGTAAAATTAAACACAAACAAAAGCTTACAAACTGTGCTGTACTAATACGCACTCAATGTTGTTGGCTGTACACAAATGGCAAAAACACCAGGTCTCTAAGTTCGAGCAATATAGTTTTACGCATTAAAATTTATATCATAACAATATAAATTGTATACCTAAATAAACAACGAAATAATAGGTACATGTTTCACGCACTTATTGATTTCAGAAAAATATAAGATAATAACACTAATTACGAATTACCGCAGCCATTATACCAACCTAAATTAGTTAGTCGTTTGATTTGTTTGCGCTGTTGTCAGCTCTATAAAGAAAGTACAGCAGACTCTCTATAATTAGCGGGTGTTGGAACCAGAGGTACTGCTAATTATTGAGATCGGCAAATTATCCGGTGAGTATATGTATAATTTTAAATATGTATGCAAAGGCAGGGTGTCTATCTATATTTAATAGGTATAAATACATAATATGAATAATGTATGTACGTATTTAGAGAGATGGTTAGTAAGAATGCACGAAATTTAAAACGTACTTATTTACTACTTCCCATTACGAGAATTTCTATACCGCGCGCAGCGGCGGCGGCAGCCACCAATTATCCGGCGTCGCCGATCATCGAGCGGTGGATTATCGAGAGTCCAGTGTATTATTTTAGGAAATTGCACAAACAAGTAGTAGTAGATAATTAAATAAATAAGTTACGAAAATCAAATTAAATAAATTCTGAAATATCACATTCATTATAAAAAGAGGAAATATGTTTTTTACATATACGGACATCCTTATATTCGTTACTTTCGTAGTAGTCTGGCCCATGGGCGCTCGCAGGACTTTTTTTTTAGAGAGGGGAGGGGGGCAAAATAGTCAACCTTTTGTTGTATTTCATACATACTACTTTTTGAAATATCGAAAAAGTTAACAAATGAATATTGCTACAGAACCTGTGTAAGAAGCAAAATAAGTTATAAACGCAAAAAAACGTGATGTAAAATCTTAAAAAAGGAACAAAACGCATAATAATTAACAGTAAGTGTATTTTACTCTAAACTAAAAATCGCCTTTTGTTACTCTAGAGTCTTTCATTGTTAAAACTTGAAATATTTACTATTCGATTAGGATGGATACTTAGCATTGCTAGCTCAACAAGTTTGTCTTGTCCCATTGTACATTTTATCCACGTTTTAATTCTGGGTAAGGTGCTAAAACTGCGTTCTATAGTGCATGGCAAAGCAAGTAGAAGCACAGAGCTATCTTTGATAGCAGGAAAAAAATTTACAATGACCAATAAGATGTTCAATGGATATTCTTTCATCTGCCTGAGATTGAGATAAACATTCTCCTTAAATATTTAACTTGCTTTCCAAGTATTCAATATTGTAGAGATTTCGCACTTTAACTGCAAAAGATTTGACATCCAAGTATTTTATATTTTTTGGCAATATATTAAACAACGATAATGCCATTTTATGCTCCTCTGCCATTTTTATTTTTAAGGCAAGTATCAAATGGTCTAGATATGGAATAAATATAGATTTTTTGAAATAATTTTAGCTGAATTGGATTCATAATTAGATCTTCGAGTTTGTCGCCCGCAAATCCACGGCGTACTCACCCCTATATTAAGGGCCTCAAAAGTGCGATAATTTGGATCGCCCTGAATTGAAACATTATGTATTTTTAGACCAATCGAAACAATCGGATTCCAGGCGTGTGCACTTCGCTTCATCAGAGATACCCATGTCTTTACGGTCCAGTGAAATGATCTCAAGGGCCTAGTGGTGCAGTGGTCAGATTCTGTAGATGTGATAAGGATGACCCGGGAACAATTCCCGTCGGTGACGAGGGATGTTCTTTTATTTTTTTTTAGGTTATATTTGTTATTTTTTTGTAATTTTGGGTGTTGTGGTGGTTGCGCCCCGAAGCGAGCGACGGGCAATCCGTGAAGTTAACATTATTACTCTTTTAAATGTGGAACCCGATTGTTCTGATTGATCCGACAATGCATCTGCTTTAATTCAGGGCGACCTAAATTATCGCCTCACAAGTAGATAACGTATTAGGACAAATGTCTGTAAAAACTGTATCAACTTCTAAGCGATGTTCTTCGCAAGTGTTAATAATAAAATTTAGGTGATGGTGAACATCTACAAAATGAATTTAAATACCTGGTAAAGTATTCGCCACTGGTTCTAAGATATTTGAATATTTACTTGCCACCATTAGAGAAATAACAAATGTAAACGAATTTATAGCAGCCTATAACTGAGCTGCCCTTTTTGTAGTACTAGAGTTCATTACAGTTTCCCTAGTTTTTATATCGAAAAGTTTTAACCATGATATTAGAAACTAAAATGAAGTTCTTATGTTAAAATATATAATAAACATTTTAAAAATACTTAAGTATTGTGAAAAAAATCGTATCATCCTTCCCTGCGGTCGCCTATGGTCTGGCCATGTTGCAACCAATTGCGCCTCGATCGCTGTTACCCTTCCACCTGCAAGCCCCTCCTACATCTTCGCTCCAAACAGCAAAGACTTATATACATGACTTCACCAGCTAATTTCGTCAGAACCTAGTCCTTTCGTAGAGGTGTTGTTGGGTCTGGGCTACTTGCATGCCAAGGTAACGCTTCATATCTGCATTATACTGATGGTTTAAGAATTTGCGAACTTCACTTATATTATGGGGAGGCATTCCGTCATATTGCCATATAATATGTCCACGTTCATCAAATGGCAATTCGTCGTGAAAGTGACTTTCGTCCCAACAAATATCAACATTTCGTCTATTAAAGATTCCCGTTGTTGAAAAGTATTACTTCGTCTCTCCCAACGATAGTAAGAAAATTACACATATATCATAAAACTAAAATTTTACGAGAAAAATAAAAGACATAAACTTCTCGAATGGGAGGCTAAAATTCTCAAATTGTGCGTAGCACTTAAAATTTAGATGGATTATTCTCCAGCTCTAATTGAAGTTCTCAAAATGGGCTTTGAAAATAACGGATATATTCGATTTTGAAAGTAAACTGCTGATATATTTGCCTTTGAAATTTATTCATTTGAATGATCTGTTTTTTAAAATAAAAAAGACGAGGTTATAAAAAATAGTCACTTATTATTCTAAACAGATAAAACTGCTAACTTCATGCACATTTTCACTAAGCCCTTCTGGATGGTTTTCTTCTCATCGATATTTTCTTCTGGGATTTTTTGGCTGACAACTGCTTTTTGTCCTCTATGATCTCTTGTTGACTTATTTTTTTTCCTGACTTGAGATTACTTTGACATAGTATGATAACGATTTCAATCCTATCCAATTTTCTTCAAAACATTTTGCCAATACTGCTGAAATACTGTGTACTACTAAAATGCATAAATAAATAAATATCACCAATTTTTTATGAGGTTTAGGAAATCTGCTATACAGACACCCCAGGCATTGGTGTCTGGTGCCTGGGGTAGTGTGGGGTTGGAGTCTCCTTAGAGCGCCTACCCACTAAAACCCTTTCCTCCTCCAGTTTCCAGCCACAAACCTTTCTTGGACCCGTCTTTTCAAACATCTCCTCAAGAAAAGTGCCGGTTAGTCTTTATCTACCTTTGCATCCTGCTTGGACTTCTCTTTCCTTCATTTCCTTTGAAGTTATGACGAAGCATATGTAAGTATTTATTTTATTCCAGATTTCCTCGCTTTCTAGCATTTTTCTGACAATATTATTTGCTGTTGCCCCTATGTCCAAGTAAAGGCTCTGTCTTTTTAGATTCCATCTAGGACATTCGAAGATTGTGTTGATAGATGATGAAAACCAAGATATTTGACGGACCTTTGTGCTGATATTTCCCGATCCTGTATCAGAAACTTTATTTCTTCGGTTCTTCTTTTGAAACTAAGCAAGATTGCTTCAGTTTTCTCTGGGGCAATCTTGAGCTTATGGTCTTCCATCCAGGTTGAGATAAGGCTAAGGGTGTAGTTTGCCTTAGTGACCATGCCGCCCGGTATCTCTGAAGCTATGAAAACCGCCAAATCATCCGCATAACATATTATATATACACCGCCCGGCACAGGCAGCCTCATCACATCATCGTATAGGAGATTCCATAGAGACGGACCGAGCACCGAGCCCTGCGGAACTCCCCCATAGACAGCATACTCAGCGTCTCTTTCAAAAATGCTAATCCGGTCAGCCATATGATTATGTAGAATGTTCCGAAGGTAAACACTGATTTCAGCCTTACGTAGTTTTCCATGATTACGGCCCAGGATGCCGTCCGTATTAAATGCATTTTTTAGTCCAGAAGTATCAGAGCGCAATGTTGACCTTTGTGAGCTGAAACCAGGTCTTGGATAGCCTTAAAGGCATGCGTCGTCGACCGGCCTTTACAGAAACCATATTGGTTTTGGTGGAATCCCTTTTCTTTCTCCTGCAGCTCTCTTAGCAATCTTGTGTTTATTAGTCTTTCGTAAACTTTGCCGAGCTCATCTATTAAACAGATTGGTCGATACTTAGTAGGATCATCTGGATTTTTTTTTGGGTTCTCAATTAGGGTTAATTTTCTTTTCTTCCATTCCTGCGGGAAGCTCATGGATAATATAATGAAGTTATAGAACTTTCTAAAAAAGCGATATTTGTTTGGATCATACTTTTGACAACTACTGTCGGGACCAGGTGCCTTTTTAGGTTTAATTTTAAGACAGGCTTCAGAGACTTCTTCTATAGTGAACATATCGCGTTCTACCATAACAGTCACTTCTCTGCCTGGATAAGTTTCATTTGGTTTTTGGTAAGTAAATAGTTCTTTGAAGATATTTGGTCTGTCCTCACTTGCCATTTCTATCCGTCGAGGAAAATTTTGTAATTGTAACCTGGCGATCCGATAACCTTGTCCAAAGATATCGCGCTCTAAATCATCACACAGTTGTTTCCAGGCTTGCCTTTTGGACCCCTTAATTAAGCTTTTTACTTTGCTTTTGGCTGTTTTGTAGTCCATATGTTTTTCTTCACGCTCGACAGGGTCTCCAGTAATCCTTTGGAATTGCCGCCTCTTATGCTTGACATCAAGGATGGCAGCTTGGATCTGCTCGTTCTACCAAAAGGGCAATTGGAAGTTTTCATTACAGAGAACTCTCGGTATACATTCATAATAAGCACTTCGCAGTAGGGCGGCTATATCGGAAACAACCATAGTAGCATTTTGGCATTTTGCCTTAAAAACTCTAGTTAGTGACTCCTTATTGGTTTCTCCATACCTTGTTTTTCTTCTGCTGGTCGTACACATCACATTTGCTATCTTTGTAAGAATAAATTTATGCTCCGTTACATCGGGGTCCTCCAGGACGGTCCATTTAAGGCTTCGGTTTTGAATACAATCGCTAACCATAGTAAGGTCTATGTAAGATTTCCCAGCGTGACCGACGAATGTTAGTGCCAGTCCGTTATTTAAAACACTCATATCCAACGTATTGCACCATCTCAGCAACTCACAGCCTCTGCGATCGGTCACATGTCCACCCCAAATTTGGTTTTTAGAATTGAAGTCCCCTGTGATTAGAAACGGCATTTTCTTGGAAGACTGGCTAAAGATTAGATCTTGTATTTATCTTAGGCAGTCTTGAAATATTTGGAAGAACCTGTTTGGTGAGATATATACAGACATGACAAAAAGCCTTTTATATTGTAAACACACATAGCAACTTCCACTAAACACATTCAGAACAGACAATGATTTATTTACATCTTTGGTAGAGTTTTTGTAACAGTTTCTATTGGTAGTGTCACACTTTCTAATGTTAGGTCCTGATACATATAATGTCACAGCCCTTTTGCATGACTACCAAGGTAGCCACGTCATGCACTGGTATACTACGATTTGCGTTAATTTGTCAAACTGTGATATCCATTAGTTGCTGTTACTTGTTTTACTAAATTGTCTTAGACGAACTTTTTTGGTGATACTAAGCGCCCTCCGAAAACTATTACATTTTCCAGAGTGTGGTTCACACAGAGGGTAGTATACCTTATTTCTACAGTCCTTAGATAAATGACCTTCCATGCCGCAGTTATAAATGTGCCGCGGAAGCTTCCAATTTTGCAGTCTATTTTCCCACACGCCTTTATCACACCCATTATTGCGTCGGATACGTAATTTTCTGTTATTGTTGCACCCATCCCACGGATGTGGAAAAACTTAAATTTTTCCTGATTTCCGCTTGCACTTACTCGCATTTTTATGGTCTCAACAGACCCTTTTATTGAGTTCATCGCGTCTTGATCCTTTTCCATTCCATTTCCTTCTTTTGTTTTTCGTATTTGTCTTATGCATTCAGCGTCCTTTTTTCATCCGACATCCTCCTTGATAATTTTCAGGGCGTCCGCATAGCTGTGTTCGTTTTTGTTTATTATCAAGGCATAGGTATCTGGTTGTCGCCTAGTGGTTTTCATTTTATAGGTTTCATTATCTTTTTTGCATTTTGTGGTGTAGACAAATATCTCCCGTTTTGAGCAAAGGAAGACACATTCTACTAGCCTTCGTGCTTTCTTTATCATCTCTTCTCAAATGACGTAGATCGATCATGAATCTGAGCTATATTCCTGCACGTTAAACAAGGCGTGGCGTCGGTCGCAGATAAAAACTATCCCGACAATATCCTTACCTTTAAAGGAGATACCTATAAATCGACTGATGTCATAATTTTTTGGCGTCTAATTTATTGTCATATTTGAAATAAAATTGGTATGGAGTTACGGGAATTATTGAGGAAAATCGAACTCGCAAATATTTTCCTGTTGTGGATAAAAAACCTAAGTTGAAAATGATCCGAAGACATCTTGCTTCAAACTTTGATAAAAAGATGGCACAATATTGACTAAATGGATGCATAATGCTGTTTTAATAATGGCATCAAGTTCGTGGGGAATGTAACCTATTCAATAAGTAAAGCGTTATTATAGGCTGCTGCAAGATTATACTGGTACCACATCTATATGTAGTAGAGGTGGCACGGAGCAAATGGATAAAGATTTAGTTAGATATCGAAAAAATATTCATCGCAAAAAGTCGTATTGGCCAATAGTTACCTGGCTAAATGATGCTGAATTATAAAATAGGTGCATCCTTACAAGAATTCTGTAATTACTTGACACCATCAATACCCGCACCCAACAAGTTGCGCAGGAGAGGTGTCTTCTTCAGCCTACCGAACACAATGCGAAAAATGTGACGTGGGATTATGTATTGACTGTTTTGCAATCAATAGACAGTAAAATAATATCACGAAAGCAGTGATATTGACCTGGTGTAACCAAATGGTCGCATATTCAAAGTACGTTTTTTAACTATTTTTTTTTACTGGATAGGCCACAGAATTCCTTATTATTTGTAATTTAAATGAGAAAAGAATCCGGCATTAGTAGTTTCAAAATTACAAAAAGCATTTTCCAATTTCTACCTTTACAACAAATGCGATTTTGGGCGACAAATAAGCAACAATGGTGCGACACGATTTTTAAACATGTGGTAATACCGCTAATGATTAGTTCAAGAATTTTCTTGTATTTTTCTAATTTCAAATCTATTTCTGTGCTATTTTGCGCGAAAATTGTAGATAATGTATCGTTGTATATTTAGGTATACAATTTATATTGTCAAACGTTTTTTTTTAAACGTAAAACTATATGTTTTGGACTTAAAGGCATATTGCCTTCGTGCAATAAGAGTCGGAATTATTCTTTTTGTTCAGCAAGTTCATAAGTTTTGTTCCTGTTAAACTGTATTGGTTCGGGCTAATTTTGGGGAATAGCGTAATTATGCCTCAAAAAGAATGTAATGCAATATTTGCTATAAGCCCTCATTCCTATAAATATTTGCGTAATCATGTTCCAAATATTTTACCTTATCCTAACACAGTAAAATCTATTTGTAACAGATTCCTAATGTTTGCTTTATGTAAGAGCAGTTTTTGGATCAAGCTCTGCATGAGGTATACAATGATTCATAATTTTGCCTGAATCTCTAAATTAAAGTTAATACGTCTCTTCGTTTGTTGTCAATCAGATTTGTGGTATTTTAAGATATCTCAGGTATTACTAGAAAAAACACGATTTGTACTTTAAATTCAGAATGTAGAGATAATTAGTGTAGAGTGATAACTAGTAAACCCACATTTACCTTCCTTTACATAAAAACTAATTTATCAAATGTATCAATAATTAATAATTATTTAATATCTATAACGCTTGTGATTGATTAAGGGGCATAAAGCCTTTCTTAAAAATATAAATTACGATAATATCATTCCAGTTAATCCTAATATTTCACTAGAAATAAATAAAATTTCATCGAGTATCAAATCGTATTTTCCCATAAACGGATAAAAATTTCCGGTTGGTTTATCGTTAAAGAAAATGAACTTAGAAAAATGAAAAAATATCATTGGCTACAAACTCCTGGGAAAACTAATTAATTGAACCAATACGAACGAAATCTATTAGATTGCTTCGAGTGTTTAATCTCTTGAAAATCAAATTTCTTTTGGATTGATGATTTTAGAGTTGTGCCAAGAAAAGATTGTCGAGAAAATATTGAGAAATATACAAATTTGATTTATTAAACTGCAGTAAACAACGATAAATGTAGTTGAACACGAAAAGGAGACTGAAAGGGTTTTAATAAAACTGATTGCAATCTAGTGCGGGAGTAATTTAATTTGATAAAATTCGTCACTAACAAATTAATTTGCAGAACACATATCTGACCTAGCTTAAATGAGTTTTATAATCAATTTAAATTCAAATACATATATCACTTAAGTTGCTATTTATCAATACACATTATGGAATTAAATTTACATTCGCACATAAAACTGGTACAATTTGAATGAATATTATTGTCCTTTTATATTAAACAGGTGTCGGTACAAAAATATTTAGAGAACGTCGGTGAAACGTAAACGTGGTAATATGAAATAGATATGCGCGTACGTCATCATACCGATGGCCGGAGAGTGGCTGCCTCTCGCTCATATGTCGGTTGATGTTCACCACATGAATATGCATATACTGGCCATGCACAAATGTTAGTGATGTATCACCTACAAGCCCCCGTCATTTCCTGCCAACTATAATCAATTACTTGCGTAGATGAACATGTAACTTCGGCAACATTTATGAAATCTGTCATCAACAGATATACTAACAGGTCCAGTGGCTAACAACATATGGTTTCGATAGGGACCGAATAAAAACATATTGAATAATTTGGCTAAATGGATTGATCATTATCTGAAATTAATAAATAATGATTATTGTCAATGGTGAATTAAAAATAATTTGACCGTTAGTAATTTGATAGGATATTTTCGGCGTTAACGTTTTTTAATTTACTTTCACATACTAATAAAGTAATTAGTAAAGCAGATTTAAAAGCCGACTGTTTTAGAAATAATTTATAGAAATGCACTTTGAGCGAATAATTGATGATGCACTCGTAACTAGGGCCCCCTGGTTGGCAGGCAATATATATGATGAAAAAGCCTAAATATACAGCAAATAACCATAATGCATCAGTAAGGTGAAATCAATTATTAAATGTAATCATCTATTGGCGGCAATTAGCTAGATGATTAATGAAATTATACTCCAAGCCCTTCACAGCATCAAATTATATTTACACTCTCTAAAGATTAATTAGTTGACAGAAAGTACAGACGCAGATTGCAGAAAAAATTATAATTAACTTGTCATTCTTTCATAAAAAAATAAAATAGGTATAATAGATAGCTTATCTGCCATAGGTT
>JAEQML010068430.1:0-18285 GCA_016904865.1 Pissodes strobi | reverse complement strand
TATATAAAGCATACACTGTCATGATACCCTCACTCTTGAAAATGCCTCTGCAGCTTTCTCTAAATTGCATTTTTTTAATTAATCTTAATACACGTTTTTGAACTACAAACACTTTTTCAACTAAAGCATTTTTTCCCCAAAATATTATGCCATACTTAGTCACAGATTCAAAGTTAGCAAAATACATTATTTTTTGTGATTTTTCATTTAGATATCTACCAGCCACTCTTAATCCATAACATACAGAGTTTAACTTGGCTATTAATTTAATGACATGGTCGGACCAATCCAAAAATTCGTCCACAGAGACCCCTAACATTTTTATATTTTCAACAATATCTAGTTGCTCATTATGTAGCAATATGTATTTCTATTCGACACTGCTTTGTTCTAAACACAATAACATTGGTTTTGTCTTTATTTAAAACCAGTTTATTTGAGCTAAACCAATCACTTGCTTTAGTGATTAGATCTCCACCTTTATTGACAAGATTCTTTATATTATTGCTACCTACAATCATGTGCGTATCATCAGCGTAACAGGTTATTTGATTTTTTGTATGATTCCCTATTGAGTACAAATCATTTACAAATATTATAAACAAAATAGGACCAGCAATACTCCCCTGAGCAATGCCTAATTTATTTTCTTCAATGTCAGACACATACGTACGACCATTCTTAATTATTTTGACACATTGTCTTCTTTCAGATAAGTAAGACTCAAACCACCTCAGTGCGCTTCCTCTCACACCATACAATTCCAATTTTTTAATCAACAGCTCCTTGTCAATACAATCATAGGCTTTTGATAAATCCAGACAGATTCCCATAGCAAGACCTTGCCCCTCCAAATAATCGACTACTGCCTTGGTAAACTGAAAAATTGCCGTTTGAGTGGATTTACCAGTTGTGTACCCATGTTGATGAGCATTAAGCAAATTGTATTTGTTAAAAAAAAGTCCAGTAATCTCTTACACATTGCTAGTTCGAATAATTTTGAAAAACTTTGCAATAAGCTTATGGGCCTATAGTTCTCAATCTGCTCTGGATTACCTTTCTTATATAACGGTTTAATTAACGCTAATTTTAACTGATCTGGAAAAGTCCCATTTTTAAAAGAGCTGTTGATCAAAAAACACAGCACATCCTTCACACAAGGTACAGCCATTTTAACAATGCACGTCGGTATCATGTCAGTTCAACTGCTAAACTTATTTTTTAGTTGCTGGGCAATCTCGCATAACTCTGCCGGGGATAGTGGTTTTAAAAACATTGATTCATTATTTGAAATTATATTATGCTGAAATGGTCTCAAACTTATGTTACTAACTATCTCTGGTGCAATGGACAGAAAGTATGCATTGAAACGACCAGTCACCTCATTTGGATCTCCATCTATGCCAATATCAGGCTTTTTATTATTTTTTCCTAAAATTTCATTGCAAATTGCCCACATACATTTTGTTTTGTTATCCGAAAGCCTAATTGTATTGTCATATATCTCTGCTCGTACTGCTCTCAGTAAATTATCATACTCCTTTTTCACAACCCTATACTGATTCTTAAACCTAACATCTTGTTTGGATAGTGTGAGCAAAATATCTAGCCTGTTTTTACATTCTCTGACTTGATCGTTATCCTTGTACACTCTCTTTCTGTTGCTATTATCTACCAGCCTACAAGGAAAGCACTGGTTATAAAGACGCACTATTATGCTCATAAATGTGTGCCATCATTGCCTATTTACATCCGACCTGTTTTCCGCATAAACTTCAGCCCAGTCTTGATCTTTTAAACATTCCATAAATATAGTTTTATTTTGTTCCGAAAAAATTCGTTGCCGTTCTAACCCATCTTTATCTGGCTTTTGTACCCATAGAAAAAGCTGTTGCGCAGTATGATCAGATATAAAGGCATCGAAAACTGAGACATTAACAAAATTACTATTAACAAAGATATTATCAATAGAACTTGATGAATTATTAGTAATTCTGGTATTTACAAAGACATGCATATTAAATGATGACATTAAGAAAATAAACTTGTTTTATTATCATTATTCTTAATCATTTCTATATTAAAATCACCAGCGATCACAATGATTTTACTCTCTTTAAAGATATCTGTGAGAACCTTATCAATGAAATCAAAAAATAAATCAACATTACCCAGAGGAGGTCTATAAATTGACAGTACTATCATTCGGGTCCCTCCAAAATTACATTCAACACCTGAACATTCCACAACATTCTTAACCGATAGCTTATTAATCTTTGATCTTGTTTTGAAACTAACACTCTTTACATGTACATCGATGTAATTGGAAAGAGTCACTTTTAAGGCTCTTCGATTGTTTTTGTTACGTTTTCCAACTTTCAAGGCTTTCAATACAGTTCGTGGGTTATCAGTAATACCACGAAAAATTCTCTGAACTGCATCAGCATCAGTTGATTCTGGATCCTCCACTAAGTTAAATATCATAGTTATTTGCTCTTTTTTGCCGTTCAAAAACCTCATTCATAATGTCCCTTCCAGCGAAAGGCCCTGTGTCAGTTTCCGCTGCGTTGAGAAGTCGCACATCAGTTCTATCCTTTAAGGTCTCGGAAAGCACATCCAGCTTCTTTGAAACGTGGATCTTAAAACCCTCAAATTTATCATTCAAGGCTTCAAGATTTCTTTTTAGAAGGGGAATTAATCTCATGCTTTCTTGACATGATTCACAAAGATATTTAAGAAATATTTTTTTGAGTTGAATTACTCAAGCAGACAGTTCCCATCACAATCAACCTTCTTGCTGTCCAGACATCCTGCCGACAGTTCCCACAAGAAATCGCCATCTCAAATTAAAAAAAAAAAGAGTTACTTGTTGGTCGGATCCTGTATAATTCCAATAAATTGTTTTAAATTCGTGCGGTATCTCAATTGCCGGAATAAACACTTGGATGGTATTATTTATTTTGATATTTCCTTATCGCTTGCAGTAAGCAAAAAAAGAACAGCCGAAAAACAGAATGCGGTGTTTTGTATTATTGTTGTACTGTTGTTATGTCCACGAAAAACATAAGATTTCTGGGAAACTCCTCGCGGAAATCAATAAATAATCACTTAACCGGGTAGACCGTTCCCAGACACACACTCGGAAAAAAACTCACAATTTTTCGAACCAAGATTGCCGGCACAAATTAACCATAAAGCGTTGCAAGGATTATTAGGGCAATTATCAGTTAACTTAGTGAAGCTCTTATGTCACAAGTACTTCAAAATCAACATCTATCTATAAAGTGTTGGCCGACTGTATCGAGCAAAATATCATATTGTAGAACCGAAACTCGAACCAAAGAACAAGTACAATAGGCATCATCTATTTGTACGACAATTTAGCCGTTCTAAGCTGACCTATTTAATCGTAATTTAATTAGTGTCATGTTGTGCCAGAAATATTGTCGTTTTAAAGTGCAAAAAAAAGTTTTATTTGCAGTTTTTAAGAAACGAGCTTTATATTATCACAGTAGAATATCTATAGACTCTGATATTATGTTATGTTTAATCTTTATTTTGCAAAAATGTGAATCATCCGCACATTTTTTTACCTTATGTGTTCCATTTAATGTAATCTAACCCAAAAGAAGTTTTAAAATCAAAAGTGCTTATATGACACCAGAACCTTATATGTATTTGCTACAAGCACAGCTTATTCATTAACCAGCTACTCATCTTGCGGCGGCATCCTTTGATTTGGGAAAGTCAAGTGAAAATTTGAGAAGAGGGCCATGAGTTAATATTTTTCTAAACGTCTGGGCATCTGAATAATATTTTTGATAGTTCGTTTTATTTAAAATACCAAGTTTTATCGTCTAAAATCCATTTGAAAACGATTTAAATGGCAAAATTGTATAACAATCCCAAAATTCGGGTCATTTTAGGGCAATAGCCGTAGCTTGGGACGAATTTGTCGTGGATTTTGAAGCGAATATTCATTTTAAATTCAGTTCGCTTCGTGTCATTACATTGCATGAAAAATCACGAGACCGAGAAACTGATCCGCTCAGAGCACTGTCACGATGCGCAGTGCCCGACACTCCAACTTTCCGATTTCGATAGAGATTAGTAGCTGGTTATTGAATAAGCTGTGCTACAAGTTTTCTGGATCTGGTGACATATAGACCTCTAGGTATCTCTAAATTTGCAAGTTTTAATTTTTCGGTAGGAGGTAGGTATATCTTTAGAGTGGTTTAAACCCAAAAACATTTTTGGCTGAAGCACATTTGAGACAGAAAAAAAGGAGAACTCCACAAATACTTTACTACTACTTGAACTTCAAAATCACATCAGTTGGAAATAGTGTTCAGTAGAAATATATGTAGAACGAGAGGCTTTGGTGTGGACCATTTTGCAATATAAAAATTGTGGGTGTCATGTTAAAATATCCCTAATATTTATTTTCTATGATGCTCAATGATTTAAAGCTGAGACATTTGCCATGGTTTAAGTATTGTAGACACAATTAAGAATTAGTGTTTTACTTGGGTACTATTAATTTACATGTGATTTTCTTAATTTAAATTAGTTTAGTTAGAATTCTGTTGTATGTATTCTAATAAATTGGGTTTCTGTTACTCAGTCTCAAAATTCAAATAATTGAAGATTAAAACGTTTGGCAACACTGTAACTGACCTTCCTTACCCCGGTCACAGAGCTTCAGAGTACATTGTTGACAAACACCATATCTTTATGGTCCAGCGAATTGCTTTCATGCGGTCTCGCAGCTCAGTGGTTGGATGGCGTGTTCGATTCCGGTCGATGTTTTTTTATATTTTTTTTTCAAAATTATGTTTGTTTCTTTTTTTAAATTTGGGTTAGTTTTGCTTGGTTGCGCCCATAAGCGAGCGGAGGGCCATGAGTGAAGTGAAAATGAAATATACAACTCTGAAGTCTTGTGACCCGGTCCCCGCAACATCTTGTAGTGTATCCATGCAAGTTTTGTGGCAAATTGATGTGATCTCTAAAGCATTATCACCATTTTTTTCAATTGAAATGTGCTTGCTCTAAAAATTGTGTTATGTGACACTAAATACTCTATAAAGTCATCTTGTTTCTAGAAATAAAAAGGAAAGTTGCAAAATGGGAGTATGTCACAAGATGTAGTGTCTCTTGTAATGAATTTTGATTCCCAAAAACAATGTTTTACTTTAATTTTGGAATTTTATGTGGGTCATCAAATTAGTGTTTTGTCTGGTGCTTTGTCTAGTCTTAGGTTACAAGCACTCTGGATTTCAATAAGTTCTATTTAAAGTAAGACTATTTCTATCACGCCAGTGTTTTATCAAAGACAAATCCTCATTAATTGTAGTATTCAACTAATTGACATTGTGGCTATGCCACAGTATAGTAGCATCATCCGCGAATGAGGTAAATTTTCCCTGTATATCAAGTTCTGCCAGATCATTTACATAGAGGAGAAATAAGATTGGGCTCAGCACAGAGCCTCGAGGAACACTAAAGTCAATACCCCGAGCCTCCGATGCACTCCCACCAAATGATACAGTCTGACTATGACCTGACAAGTAACTCTCAAACCACTTAAGAGCTGTACCTCTAAAACCGCAGCTCTGCCAGCTTCCATAACAGAATTTTGTGGTTGACACAGTGAAAAGCTTTTGACAAGTCGCAGAAAACTGCAGCCGCCACATCCTTATCATTAAGGACTATTAAAAGAAACTGAAATATCGCGTCCGATGTCCCCTTGCCAAACTGCCTATTATCCAGAATATTGTGCCTCTTGAGAAACGATACCATACGCCGCTTAACAATTTTTTCTATGATTTTCGAAAGAGTAGGCAGTAAAGCCACTGGTCTGTAATATGATGGGCACTCCCTGGTCACCACACTTGAAAAGCTGTAAAACAGCAGCCAATTTTAAACAAGATAGAAATTCACCATCATAAAAGGATGCGTTAATACAATCAACCAAAATTTGAAGAGCTACCATCTGGCAAATTTAAGAATTTCATTTACTATTCTTCATATATCTCTCTGCACATTATTAGATTGTGTCATTCTTGACTGGTAATAAATTCGTTTAGCTTGGACTATTAGAAACTCCCAAACTAACCCAATCTAACACAACCAAATACATAATTTAATGATAAAGACTATACTATACTGCTAACGTGCCAACACTCCGTTGAGGTTGTGTGTTGGTGTTGTGCATAACTGAAGCCAAACTGTCAGCTGTCAGAAAATGGGGCGTTAAAATGAGGTTCCCCTATTAGCTAAATTTGTAATGCGTATTATTAACAGGGTCGAGAGATTCTAATTACACTGTGTTATTAATTTCAAGTTTTAAAAACGATATCTTTTGTAAACTAGTTGGTAGGAGTGGGCAAAAAATGGATTATTCGATTAAACGTTTAATATTTTAGCAAATATCTAAATAATCGATTAACCGAAATAATCGATTAATCGGAATAATAGATTAATCGAAATAATCGACTAATCGAAATTTTCCTACATTATTAGTCGAATAATCGATTACTCGATATTTGCAAAAAAGTTAATCGATTAATCGATTATTTAGCCCACTCCTAGTCTTGAGTTGTATCCACCTGCATAGAAAAAGTTCCAACCTGCTGAACTACCTGGCCTAATCTAGTCTTAATTAATTGACTAATTGTTTAAATTACTTTATTCACTGTAGTCTTGGAAAGGAATGTTGTAATATTTCCTCTACCTTCATATGACTTTCGTGACTTTGGCAAACTATGCATTTTTTAACAATGCCTGATCAATGTGGTTCTGCAATATTGGGTCAAACTTGATTTTGAATTTTGAGGATCGGTTTAATATTTTTATCTCAGCCAAATCATTTCCACACTTTGTAGGTGTGCTAGTAGTAACATAAGTAGCACGAAGGGCGCAACCAAGCGAAAGGCGCAGCGGTCTGCGCCCGCTAGCCCCCCCGCCCAGTTCGGGTCTGGTTAAAGCATCTTGAAATTTATATAAATAACAAATACTATAACTCAGGAATCGCAATTCATCTTATTCCATTGTCAATGAAAATGGTATTACAATATACTATAGTTCTTCCTGTCTCAAATTTAAATTCCGTTTGGAACCAAAATTGGAAGTCAAAAAAGCTCTACTATCTCAGATACAACCATCCAAATGATAAAACATCAATAAGGCAACAATATGCTTAAATCTAGGCAACTTTAAAAAAATTTAATTAAAATATTTTATCATATGAATAGAAATACATATAATAAAAATAAATACAAAAATTTAAACTTAAAATGCCTTAAAATCACATGGCAATACATACAGTTAGCAGTATGCTCATAATAATAATAATAATAATAATAAACATAAACAGATGAAGATAAAACCGTGCTCAACCAAGAATCTAGGTACAAGTAAAAAAGAAAAATGTATGAATTTAACTTGCCTACCAAGATATGAAATAATCTGATTTATAAAGAAAACAAACAATAGTTGAATGTCTCGATTGAGTCAAAACTTATCTCTATGCCACATTTATATTCACATTCATATCAAATTAATTAGCTGAAATTGACACGTTGTTTGTTACCATTTACATTCGTTTCAAGAAACGTCAATTGTGAATGTGTGAATGTCCAATTTCTATGTTATAGATTTGTTTATATTTTATATTTCCAATTTTTCAAAGAGTAATCGATTTACCATTTAAATGTAAAATAATTATCGACTCTCCCTTTTAGATGAATTAAACCCTGATGAATAAACAAAAACATAACCAAAACATCAAAACAGTTGGTTTAACCTAACCTCCAAATTCAATTTGTAATAATTACGACTGCAGTCTGCAAGCAACAGTAGAATATTGGCTTAGCGTGACCAAAGTATTTCTTTGAAATATTTTCTTTATTCATAATTAGACAGTGTTATAAGTCCATAGGATGACCGAGATATTGAGCTGCTTAAAAAACTTGACTTTAAAGATGATTGTTTGATTTTAGTGCAAATGTTCAAATGCAGCGAATGCCCATATGCAACCAAAAGAAAGGGAGATTTATCAAAACACTTATTATGCCATCGAAAACCTCCGATGAATGTGTACTCGTGCAGTGAATGTTCATATTCTTCAAAAAGACACGGGGATTTAAAGAGGCATCTAATATGTCACGAAAATGGCGTAAAGGACACTTTTCTTTTCCACTGTACAGAATGCGGATACACATCTAAGAGGTAAGTAGTATATTTTTGTCTAAGATAATTTTATAATGAATGATTTCTCTTTAAAAGTAATTAATATTTAAATTTATTATTTATTATAAGCTATAATGTGAAGGTTTTGGGATCTACCTAATTACAACCACAGGTATTAGTGCATACATTCACAAATTATGTCCGGATATACTTTTAAAAATTCGCTTTTTTCCCCCCCCCCCCCCCCCCCCCTGTTTTCTTAGTTTTCCACAAATCGTCACACATAGATACATAGCACTTGTTGCCTCCGAGTATAGTAAAATAACAGGGTCATTTATGAGTAAGAAACAGAAATGAATCTACTTTCACTTCACGTCGATCGCCGAAATTATAGATTAACAGCTAGCGGCCGCGAATGTACTAAGATCGTACCTCCGGCTGGAATTTTTCAGGTAGTTGGAAGGGCAATCTACAAGAATTTCGATCAAAATCCCTGCAAAGGACTCGTCGGCCGACGCAAAAGTGAAAAAAAAATCTCAAAAAATATTCGTACCTCGGGTTGAATCTTTGCATATTACCATTTTGAATAAATAAGGTGGGCCACAGATAATATATTATGTAAATCACCAGACGGCTAGGTCACTGCTAAAGGGGTGTCAGACGCCCTTAAATGTTCAACTTATTTTCACCAAGGCTTTTTCAAACACATAAAATAATCATCAGGCGAAAAGAAAGCTGCAAAATCCCTCTGCAATATTTGTGAGCATCCGGCTCACCCGTGCGTAATTCGATTCGGGCGCTCTTCATGTTATTTATAGTTGAAGTCCTATAGGTTATTGTTTTTTTTTTATTTATTGAATTTTGTTTTTATGGTATTGGCACACACACTAAAGGGAGATCCTATGACGTTCGACGAGCGGTGTGTGTGCGAAGATGTTGATTGACACGGTTCTTGAATAGTTGTAGGTTGTAATTAGTGGGAAACAGATGTCCTGGAAGTGAGTTCGACAGTGATGCAGTGCGCCAGACAAAGGAGTTCTTGTAAAGCGATGTTCTAAGTGTTTCTAGTTGTACGACGAACTGGTGCGCTCTTGCCGTCTGTCGTGACTGTCTGACAGGAGTTGCCTGGGGCGGTATGATGCGGGCCAAATCCTAGGAGCATCTGCCGTGAAACTATCTGTAAAACAGGGACATCTCCGCCACATGTCTGCGGTGTTCCAGACTATCCAGATTTCGGGTCAACTCCGGGTCGCCGACGAGACGCACAGCTCTCTTCTGAATGGAATCCAGCAGCTTTAGGGTATGGTATTGTGCGGCATCCCAGATATGTGAGCAATATTCTAAGCACGGTCTTATTTGCGCTTTGTACAGCAAGAGCAACTGCTGCGGTGTATAGAGTTTTTTGTTGCGAAATAACGCACCAAGCTTCTGGGAGGCTGATTTTGCGATGTGAGCAACATGGTCATGCCATGACATATTGCTGTTGACAGAGGCGCCCAGCAGTCCGATTGACGAGGATGAAGGAATGGTCGATCCTGCCATAATGATGTCAGGGCCCGCTGTATTGGCCCTCTTGGCAAACGTTGCTACTCGGGTCTTTGCTGCATTGAACTGGACCAAATTTTGGTCGCCCCAAGTTTGAACTTTCTCCAGGTCTTGATTAATAGCTGTAATCTGCTCCTGTCTGCGGTGATGAGTCTCAGTCGCTGGTAAGGGTTTTTCTGATCTAAAGTGAGAGACAAGGGTACTGTCATCTGCAAAACTGTAAACAGGATTATTCGTTTCGATCAGCAGGTCATTAATATAGATGAGGAACAGAGTTGGTGAAAATATTGCGCCCTGAGGCACGTCCGCGTTAATGGTGAATGTGTCCGAGATGTGTCCATCGACTGCAACGTGTAGGGATCGGTTCTTAAGGAAACTGACCAGCCAGGTGCAGAGAGAGGCTGACAGTTCGAAGGACGGCAGTTTATTGAGCAGTCCGTCATGCCAAACTCTGTCGAATGCCTTTGAAATATCCAACGCAATCGCTCGAGACTCTCCGTAGTTTTCAATTGCCCTACTCCATATGTGAGTGACATAGGCCAATATATCTCCTGTCGATCTCTCTTTGCGAAAACGGTATTGCTTATCGCTGATTATTCTGTTGTTCTCGAGGTACTTGAGTAGTTGCTGGTTGACTACACGTTCCATGACTTTGGAGATTATTGGAAGCACGGCAATTGGGCGATAGTTTGAGGGCGTGGTTTTCTTGCCTTTTTTGGAACGGGCGACTTTCGCTGGGTAAATCCCTTTTCCGTAAGAAAGAGTAAAAAAAACCTGGAAAAAACGGGTGTTAGTTCGTTGGCGCAGTTCTTTAGTACGATGGCAGGTATTCCGTCCGGTCCTGATGCCTTTTGCGTATCTAGTTCTTTAAGGATCTTGTGAATATCATGGTGATGAAACCTGACTTCTGCCATGGTAGTGTTGATGTTCGATATGGTGGGGAGAGTCTTGCCTTGGGGGACGTCTAAGGTGTAGTGCGATGAAAACATTTTCGCGAGCATGTTTGCTTTTTCCTTGGCTGGAGTCGCCGTGATGCCACGTTCGTCTGTCAAAGGTGGGAGAGACGTTTTTGTAAAGTTGTTACTTACTGCCTTTGCTACCGACCAGAAATTCCTGGAACTACTGGGGCATTGCAAAAGTTTATTCCTAATCCTTTGATTGTGTTTGTCCTTAGTTTCGTCGATAACACGCTTGCATTCGTTTCTCGCTTCGACAAAATAATTGCGATTTTTAGCGGTCTGATTTTGTTGCCAGTAGTTGTAGGCTTGCTGTTTCCTACCTACAGCTCTTTCGCATCTTCTGTCGAACCAGGGCTTTCCTTTTCATGATAACTTGATGGAATTTGGGATGTATGCTTCCATTCCTGAGGGGATTACTTACGTGATCTTTTCGCAGCAGACTAACGGGTCGTTAGTGCCAAAGCAGACGTCGAGCCAAGGAAAATCTAGGTAAAACTCCCTTAGATCGTCCCAATTTGCAGAAATGTAATGCCACCATTTCTTCTACTTCTTCATCTGTTCCATCGCATGTTGGCATATATATCTGTAGTAGGTGGACCTTTGTTGGTTGTGCATCGAAAGTCATTTTTTAGGCGATCATTTATTGACTGATATTCGTATACATTTTTTGCTAGATTCGTTTGCACCAGTATTGCTACTCCTTTTGTGGTCCACTTTTATTTGCTCCTGATATAAAGATTTTGTAGTTGTTAGATTTCCAGTGTCCTTGGCCTTCCCAGTGAGTGAGTCTCAGATACTCCACATATGTCCACGTTTTCCCTGATAAGTTCTCGCTCCAATATATGTAATTTACCAGGTTCTAATAATCCTCGGACGTTCCATGTTGCTATGCGATGTTTCTTACGTAGTTTGAGTTTTGGTTTTGGTCTTCCAGACACCCATTTCGCAGATTGTTGCCTGGGTGCCCACATTCATCCGCCCGGTCTCCCATTACACACCCGCCGACCCGGACTCGGCATGGCGTCGGTTGCTTGCCGGATCGCCCAGCACACTACTATTTCTATTCTCTCGATTTGCCATAATGTGCATTATAAGATCCTTTACACAAATAGTGCACTATATAAAAATCGGCCTTTCCTATGGGTCGATCCGCATTACCCCTTCCTCCAAGTTTATATGTTGTCTCTATCGCCCTCCGCAGCTGATGGCACATGCTTCAGCTTCTCTACCTTCGTTGTCGGTCTTGTTGTGATATTTGATTGTGTTGTGGGCATTGAAGTCTCCCAGAACGATTATTTCTGAACTGGGGTGATCGACCTGTATTTAGTCAAAAGTGGTAGCTAGTGTTGAGAAAAAGCTTTGGTAGGCTCTATCGCTCGGAGGGCGATAGAGACAACATATAAACTTGGTTAATCCCTTGGCGGTAAACTTGAGCCACATGACGTCAAGGTTGTTCGGTTCGAGTGTTTCCTCGCGGTGACATGAAAGGTCGCTTCGTACTAAAAGGCATATTCCGAACTTATGTCTAAATCGGGTATGTAAGTCGTAACCAGGATAGGGGTAGTTCACTGTTGTTGTTGTAGAACATACTTGTGTTTCTGTAAGGGCTAGTATGTGTGGTCTATTTGCTTGTAGATGTTGGTGTACCGAATTTATGTTTGTATTTAGGCCTCTTATGTTGCAGAAATCTATTCTAAATTGGTTCGGTATCTTTGCTATCTGTGAAATGCGAAATGAATGGCTCCCAGGGCCACCCAGCGCCCACAGATCCGAATGGCCGGGGAGTTTACTTCCGGAATATTTTGATCCTGGAAGCACAATCATGTCCATATATTCCTACTGTGGAACCCGGGAACACCAGCGCGGAAGCGGAACGTGATTTGGGAAAACCACTTAGCGCTTCCCCTTCTGGTGAGGTGGTCTTTCACCGGACGATGCGAGTAGGCGTATGCATCTATCACCTAGGGCCGCTTCCACTGGAAGCATCGGCCTCAGACTCATTCCTCTGGTAGTCCCTAGTCTGGTAGGGGTAAAAATGGGGTTTGTTGGATCACTCCCCAGTGATCAGCTCCAGATTTTGTACTCTGGTGTTCTCCAGCCTGGAGGAGGGCGATGGGATTTGATGGGCCACATCCCGTGACAACTCGGAATGGCGGGGGCGTCACTCCCCGTAATCAAACTGCTCTCACCAGTTTGACGTTCCTGCCAGCCAATACAATGCAGCCCCTCTTGTCATAAACTGTCATTGATCGGCTCCAGACTTTCTACTTCGGTGTTCTCCAGCCTGGGGGAGGACGATGAGATTTGATGGGCCATATCCCATGGCAACTCGCAATGGCAGGGGCGTCACTCCCCGTAATACGTGTTAGGTTACTATATAATAAGAGGAAGTAAAAATAATTTCATGAGAATACTGTTATTCTATTACTTAATATGATGGGTAATTTATGTAGAATTTTGAATTTCTGAAAGGAAAATATGACTGAAGTATTCTAGTTTTTTTTTTGGGCGCATGGTTACTTTATTAAAGAAAGAAGATACTATATTATACAAAAAAAAATTATTTCAATTTATCATCAATCGCTGACGGCAACTGTTTGCTTTCGGACAAAATTAATGAAGAGTGCGACCCCAGATAGGGCCGACCAAGTCCAAATTATAGACGACACCCGGCTAAAATGCAACGAGCATGGAGATAATCAAAACATAACCTCAGTAAACAATCAGCAAAAATAAGAAATAATGGAAATAAAATACCTCAAGCGGTTATTAGATGAGATGAACTCTAAGAATGCAATATTGGAAGAGAACAATAGATTATTACGTGAATGATGAGTTAGAAAAAATAAATAAAAACAACACAAAAAAGGTGGAAAAAATTGTAAACAAAGAAATCAGTACGACAAATGTAGAAGATGCGCAGTCAGCGGTAGTAGCCGACGCGACGTGAACGAAAAGCAATCCGAAAATTATGATATCGCAGTTAGTTCTTACGACCATTCGTGTGCAGTTAGTTCTAATGCACAACAAGTCAGGGCCGGATTACCCACTAGGCTAAGTAGGCTATGGCCTAGGGGCGCCCAGGCAGTGGGGGCGGCACGGCGCGACGCGTCGCCCGATACCCTAAAATATCCCAATGTCCAAATTTCTAGCCTTGTTAAGG
This sequence comes from Pissodes strobi, assembly GCA_016904865.1. NCBI lineage: Eukaryota > Metazoa > Arthropoda > Insecta > Coleoptera > Curculionidae > Pissodes > Pissodes strobi. The sequence continues at coordinate 4,428 of JAEQML010068430.1, read as the reverse complement.
TGATAATATTCTGATTTTACTATACAACTTTTGTTATATCGATGTAGTAGGCAATTGATGCAAAAAATGCTGTAGAAATATTTGTCGGCGTGACGACAAAAAACCTTAAGTGCTTTTAGTTTAAAAACAGAAATCGGTATATCCTTTCAAGGGCGTCGTCAGCCTGTGAACTAGGGGGGAGGGCAATCCGAAATTTTGACACTAAAACGAAGCTCGAAAAGAAATCTTCAAATGTGTGTTAGGTTAATATAAGAGATATCTTCTAGAGCTTAGGCTGGGGCGACAGCCCCCCCCCCCCTCTCATCGCCCATGTATCCTTTCAAATCAATCATATCACTGCAAAGGAAGCCGACAGTGGCACTGAGAACGGTCGCTGCACTTTACTTTTATAAAAAAAATAAATGATTTTCCAACAAAAAACGCCGCACACCGCTAGCCCCTACCCAATTCTCACAAAAAAGAGCTAGGCAGTCGGGACTTTAGGCACCGAACATTAACAATAGACTAGGACTAGAAGCACCGAAAATTAACAAGAGACTAGAAGATCCACTCTCAGTCGGCACTTTTGATGTAGCGCTTACAAAGGCGAGACGTCATACTTTAGACCAGACGGGGTGAAACGTGGGACGAGCCCTGAGCATTTCATAAGGTTCCGCGACGGGGCAAGAAGGGAAATGCTGGAGGCGGGGTTAAAGTGAATCTTCTAGTCTATTGTTAATGTTCGGTGCTAGGAGGTTCACTCTATGCCCCGCCCCCAGTGCTGGTTAACGGCTCAAGTCTCGTGCCACGTTTCACGCCGTCTTGTCTAAAGTATGGCATATCACCTTTGTAAGCGCTACATCAAAAGTACCGACTGAGAGTGGATCTTCTAGCCTCTTGTTAATATTCGGTGCTTTAGGAATAACTTTACGCTGTTGTCAAATTTATGCAGATAGAATATTTATATTTTTAAATTCTATTAGATGTAGCATGCAGTCATGAGAACAATCACAAAACAAGTGTTTTCATAAATCTTCGAAAAAAACTCCAAGCAAGCAGTAGCGACAACAGCGTAAAAACACTAAATAGAGTGAAAAATCACATGAGAAGCACTTTAAGCCAAAGAAAGGTGACAGGCCTATCTATTTTAGCCATTGAATAAGAACTGGTCCAAACATTAGACTTTTGTGACATAATTAATGAATTTGCCCCAATGAAATGTCGAAAAATTAAGTAGTATTTTTTTCCAATAAATTTGATTTAATATTTATTAAGAGACAATTTTTATTAGTGCAGTAAAAACATGGAGGGGGGGGGGGCGACTAGCCTAGGGCTGTGAGCATTAAAAGGTATGACTTTAAAAAACAAATGAACTATAACCAATCTAAAACAGCTTTTTTTATATAAATACTGATACAGCAGAATCCACATAAGAAGATACAGCAAAAACCACTAGCTTTAAACCCAATGTCCCATCAAATATACTCTGCAGAAAGACAGGTATACAAACTCTTTTTCTTTAACAAGAATGAATTGGATGAATTGGAAATACATATAGAAGACAAAAATTATTATATTATCTGTCTCTGTGAGCACTGGTTAACCGAACCAACCATTGAGTGTTATAATCTACAAAACTTCAGCCTCGCAAATTACTTCTGTCGCTCTGAGTCAAGGGGTGTGGAGGCGTCCTCATCTACACCAGGGATGAATTAAATGTTAAAAAAATACCAGCAGTAAATATTCTCTCAACAGAAAAACACTTTGAAGTTAGTGCAATCGAAATTAAGCATGTCAACATTGTAATTGTATGTATGTACAAATCTCCCAATGGTCAGCTAGAAATGTTTTTTGAGTCTTTACAGAACATCTTTGACTTTTTGTCTAATCAAAATAAGCCTATATTTATTTATGGTGACTTCAACATAAATATACTAACATCGGAACCAGCGTCGGTTGAATCTTCCCGAATAATTAACTCTTTTGGCTTTTCATTTTTAGTAAATGAAGCCACCAGAATATCTAAAATCTCAAATAGCACATAACTACATAACAGACTAGATCTTTGTAAATATAATCTGTTGGATACTTACATGTCGGACCATATGGCCCTAGTCAATAATTGTTATAATCTCACAAACAATACAAAAAAGAATGACACCGCTCTAATACAATTTAGACCCTATTGTGAACAAAATCTAATTTTATGCAATAATTTATTGCAGAGGGTTGACTGGTTTTTACTTCTACATGCCCATGATGTTGATGTTGCATTTGACATTTTCTTGAATAGACTTCTTTCAATCATAGACATTTGTTTCCCAAAAAAAATAAAACCTTACATAAAACTAATAAAAATAAGAAATAGTTCAATAATGAATTTAAAAATTATAGGGATAATTTAAACCTTATAACGGCTTATACCCGATATAGTTAACAACATAACCTTGAATGCCCTTGGAGTGCAAAAGTCTCTGTCCGAGGTGGGCATCAACAAACCTGCAGGTCCTGATGGAATTCCTAATAGGGTATTAAAGGTATGTTCACAATTCACATACTTTATATCTTCCATTGACTTTTATTTTTCGTCAGTCCCTTACCTCTGGATTATTTCCTGACTTCTGGAAGCTATCATATGTAAGTCCGATTCACAAATCTGGCAACAAAAATGATATTACCAACTACGGACCCATTAGTTTTCTCTCTGATATCCCGAAGTTGTTTCAGTCGTGTATTGAGAACAAATTGTTTGATTTGTTCCAGCAGATAATTGTTAGTCAACAGCATGGATTTACTCCTGGAAGGTTTGATAATACCAACTTGTTTCTTTTTGTAAACTTTATTACCAATTCTTTTCAAGACGGAAAAGAGTTTCATGTGATTTACATGGATTTCAGTAAGGCTTTTGACAAAATCAACCACTCTATTATACTATTCAAACTTGCTAACTATAGGTTCTCGGGTCCACTTTTTTCTTGGATTAAATCATATCTTTCCAATAGAGAACAGCAGGTTAGAGTCGATGGACATCTATCAATTCCATTTACCACAACATCTGGTGTTCCTCCGGGATCCCACCTGGGACCTCTTCTGTTTTCTTTGTTTATCAACGACCTGGGATCACAGCGGTCCTGTCATTTCTTGCTTTTCGCTGACGACATGAAGGTGTTTACTCAGGTTGTTTCGTATCAGGATATGATACTTTCAGAATGACCTCAATTCAGTCTATGACTGGTGTCAAGCCAATATGATGTCCTTGAATATAAGTAAATGTAACTTTATGAGATTTAGCAGACGTAGAATTGAAATTGATCCTGTTCAATACGATATAAATAATGTAATCGTCAGTGAAGTAAGTGTTGTTAAGGACCTTGGGGTATATCTGGAGTTATGTTAGCTAAGTTAAATTTCTTTGATCATCTTGAGACAATTAGATCTAGGGCGAATAAAATGCTGGGGTTTATAAAAAGAATAAGTAGATATTTTAAATCCTTAGATGCCCTTAAGGTTTTGTTTGCTTCGTTTGTGAGATCTATACTAGAGTTTTCAAACATAGTCTGGTCACAATATTATTTTGTTCACATAGTCAATGTAATTTATCTAAATGATGATCAGACTATGGGTTACTTAGGACTTGCTCATTTAAAGCGCAGAAGAGAATACTATGAAATTTGTTTTGCGTATAAAACGCTTAATAATCATATAAAAAGTCCTGAACTACAGCACTTTCAAATTCATGTTCCTTGTCGACAAACGCGTAGTATAACTCTCCTGCATCTGCCCCATTGTCGTACATAGTATTTATTATCTAACCCTGTCAACAGAATATCTTTAAGTGTCAACAGGTACTGGGATAGTTTAGACTTCTTTACGAATACATCATATTCTAGTTTTAAGGATCTAGCCAAAAGGACAATTTTAGGTTAAGTGGAATTTACTTATAAGAAATTATATATCGTATTTATAAACTTGTAAAAGTGTTAACGTTGTCTAAGTAAACATAAACAAACATAATATTTATCATATTATTGTGTCTGGCTTGAAGCACTATCATAGTCCTTGTAATAACATTTGTACAAATCCAATTCATTACGAATTGTGTTGAATCCGGTTGATGTTTTTAGGGCTTTCTTTTTCAAAGGATATTATATGCTTACTGAAATTGACGTACTTCGCTTACTAAATAGATGGGGCGTGATATTTATAGGCATCACAAATATCTCAATAATTACATTACATAAAGTACGCATCAATTGAAACGATACACCTAAAAAAGACACCAACTTTTAAACGCTGCAACTCAGCCAAATACAGTTTAATTTGGACTTTTTGCACCATTCCTAAAAGGGCGATTCTCTAGCTATAAGCTGCTTGCAAAATGAAGTGAAAATATTATACTCTGTCAATTATACAGAGTGTTGAAATAGTGAGTGCAAAAACCCCCATTTT
>JAEQML010068429.1:0-18285 GCA_016904865.1 Pissodes strobi | reverse complement strand
AAGTGCAAACCATTTTGCTCTATCTTTAGCCGTTTAGATTTCACACGTTGTCAAACTCGGTAAATGGTCGATTTTCAACTGTCAATATTTCAAAAACAGTTGGAGATAGGTATATTCATGAAATATGTCTAGAATTCTCAGCAAAATCCAAATATGCAATATATAAAATATTTTTTCTGTCACTCTAATTTGGAACACCCTGTATATTTTATGTCAGAATATGCGTGATCGAAAAACAAAATGGACAGGTTCGAGCGATTTAAAAAAAAATTGTGGCTTACGAGATAATGAATTTGTTCCATATTTAAGGCCATCACTGTATACAAAATTGGTTACCTGGGGGTTTCCGGGCGTGCGGAATTGAACCATGATATCGGCACTGTTGCCAGATTTCCCAGTTTTGTGCTACACGGAGTCATTTTGTCACCTTAAATGGAACGCCCCACTTATTTTTATTGCAATAAATTGGGCGTATCAAATTTAGTAAGATCCCAAATTTCTAAAATGTCATCTCTTCTAATTGCTGAGATGTGACAATAATGAATTTTTAGTAAAAAGTACCGGAACGTTTAAATATCTTCAAAATCGCTCAAGCTGCACTTACAAAATTCGGTACGTGGGGGTTTACGGGCATGCAGAATTGCCAAATTTCCCAGTTTTACGCTACACGGAGTCATTTTGTTATCTTAAATGGAACGCCCCATTTGTTTTTATTGCAATAAATTGGGCGTACCAATTTAGTAAAACACCAAATTTTCAAAATTGTGTCTCTTTTAATTGCTGAGATGTGACAACAACGCATTTTTGGTAAAAAGTACGGGAACGCTTAAATATCTTCAAAATCGCTGAAGCTACATTTACAAAATTTGGTACCAGGAGCTTTCCGGGCATGCGGAATTGAACCATGATGTTGACATTGTTGACAGATTTTCCAGTTTTGCGGTACACGTAGTCATTTTGTTATCTTAAATGGAACGCACCTTTTGTTTTTATTGCAACAAATTGGGTGCGCCCAATTTAGTAGGATTCTAAATTTCCAAAATTTTATCTATTATGTGCTGAGATATGACATCATCACATTTTTGGCACGTGTACCGCAAAACTGGGAAATCTGGCAACAGTGTCAATATCATGGTTCAATTCAGCATGCCCGGAAATCCCCAGGTACCGAATTTTGTAAATGCAGCTTGAGCGATTTGAAGATATTTAAGCGTTCCGCGGTACTTTTTGCTAATAATGCGATGTTATCACATCTCAGCAATTAGAAAAGATAAAATATTGAAAATTTGGGATCTTACTAAATATGATATGCCCAATTTATTGCAAAAAAAATAAGTGTGGCGTCCATTTAAGATAACAAAATGACTCCGAGTAGCACAAAACTGGGAAATCTGACAACAGTGCCGATATCATAGTTCAATTCCGCATGTCAGGAAACCCTGCAGGTACCAAATTTTGTAAATGTAGCTTTATCGGTTTTGAAGGTATTTAAGCGTTCCGGTTCTTTTTACTAACCCTGTATGATGACACATACGCAAAAACTGAAAGATTTAATTTTCTTTTCAGAGTATCAGCTTCGTTTCTAACCGTCACTTCAACGGCATTTCTATTTGAGATTTCGATCAAGGCATCGTATATTTCGCCATTTTGGTATGTCAAAGCCTTTATTGAATCCACACGGCTCCCCCACATGTTTTCACTGATGAGTTTTAGGTTTAGATGTTGTACTTTGTTTCTTAAGATTGCCCATCGCTGAGTGGATGTAGCAAAAACAATATGTATATCACTAACTGTTAAAACGACCAAATTCAAAGTGTGCGCAGCGCATGGGCGTCCCGTCGCCCCTACCCTGCTTCTTACAACAATCTCAAACAAGCCTACTTGTGAACTTCCGCCGAGAGTAGATGCTTTTAGACTACATCTACATCGCATTTTAGCACTTAACAGAGGTTAATAATATTTTACTTTTGTAGGTGTATTAAAAGTATGGTATTCTAGTTATTTACCAGAACGTGTGTATGAAAATCCCGCAAAGATTTGATGGTTGTTAAAAGATGTTATCCATAGAGTCTCAGCCATAAAAGTGTCGCGGACCTACTAGCAATGGTAGGCCAGAAACTGACAACATAATGCATCAATTTTAAAAATATGTATTTTGTTGAGGGGAAGTGGTAAAAATATTGACTATATATGTCAAACGTCTTCGAGGGTACCAGTCCAAGTCATTTTCTTATATCTCAAATAAAAAATGCAATATTTCCTGAATAATATAATATATCTCAAAGAGGTGTGGACACTGTCCACATTGCATTTATAAAACTACGTAAAATTATTCTTAGATAATATAGAAAGTCTTTGGTGGTGCCAAAGCTCAATGCCCCCCGGTCCAAGTATTTTTAAAGTCCTTTTATATAACAAATACTCTATTTTTACCGTTTTACCAGGATTAAGACAAGTGTGGATACTGTCTATTTTGAGTTCTGTTGCCGAAACTTGGTATAATTATTTAGGGATACGTAGAAAGCTTTTGGTGTATTTTTAAAAACAACTTTTATATAAAAAAATACCTTATATTTATTGTTTTGTCAAAATTAAGAGAAATGTGGACACTGTCCGCTTTGAGTTGCGTTGACGAAACTTGTTACAATTATTTAGGGGTAACGTAGAAAGCTGTCAGTGGTACCAAAGTTCAATGCACCCCTATCCAAGTATTTTTAAAAACACCTTTTAGATAAAAAAATACCCTTTTTTTGCTGTTTTGCCAATATCAAGACAAGTGTGAACACTGCTGTCTGCTTTGAGTTGCATTAACGAAACTTGGTACCATTATTTATCGATAATGTAGAAAGCTTCTGGTGGTACCAAAGTTCAATGCGCCCCCGTCCAAGTATTTTAAAAAACACCTTATATAGAAAAAATACACTATGTTTACTGTTTTGTCAAGATTGGTGTGGACACTGTTCGCTTTGAGGTGCGTTGACAAAACTGGGTACAATTATTAAGGGATAACGTAGAACGCTTTTGGTAGCAACAAAGTTTGCTCCCCGTCCCTTAATAATTATACCAAGTTTCGTCAACGCAACTCAAAGCGGACAGTGTCCACACTTGTCTTAATCTTGAAAAAGCAATAAACATAGGATATTTTTCAATATATAAGGTGCTTTTAAAAATACTTGGACGGGGGGACATTGAACTTTGGTAACACCAAAAGCTTTCTACATTATCGATAAATAATTGTACGAAGTTTCGTCAACACAACTCAAAGAGGACAGTGTCCACACTTGTCTTAATGTTGACAAAACAGTAAACAAAGGGTATTTTTTAATATATAAGGTGTTTTTTGAAGTACTTGGATTGAACTTTGGTGCCACCAAAAGATTGCTGCATTATCGATAACTAATTGTACGAAGTTTCGTCAACGCAACTCAAAGCCGACAGTGTCCACACTTATCTTAATTTTGGCAAAATAGTAAAAAATAAGGTATTTTTTATATAAAAGTTGTTTTTAAAAATACTTGGACGGGGGGGCATTGAACTTTGGTACCACCAAAAGTTTTCTACTAAATAATTATACCAAGTTTCGTCAACCCAACTCAAAGCGGACAGTGTCCACACTTGTCTTAATCCCGGCAAAACGGTAAAAATACAATATTTTTTATATAAAATGTGTTTTTAAAAATACTTGAAGCGGGCATTGAGCTTTGGTACCCCCAAAGGCTTTTTACATTACCTAAGAATAATTGTACGTAGTTTTATAAACGCAAATTGGAGAGTGTCCACACCTCTTTGAGATATATTATATTATTCAGAAAATATTGCATTTTTTATTTGAGATCTAAGAAAATTACTTGGACTGGTACCATCGAAGACGTTTGACATATATAGTCAATATTTTTACCATTTCCCCTCAACAAAATACATATTTTTAAAATTGAATCATTATATTATCAGTGTCTGGCCTGCCATTGAGAGTAGGCTCGCGACACTTTTATGGCTGCGATTCTATGGATAACATCACTCTAACTTAGAAGATGATGTATGGATGGATATCACAGTTAACTATTAAAGACCAGAAGACTTAAGAAGACTATTGCCCATAAATGTTCAGACAAAAATTGCAATAGTTGTAAACAGTGATTAAAATGTATGATCGAATGTATATGCAAATTATGCAGTAATAGTTTAAATTGTAATGAGATGACGGTCTATCAGACAGAAAATGAAGAAGCCTAAGCCTAATATAAAAATCTCAATAAAATAACATAGTGACATAGTGGTAATAATAAGGTACTGTTAAGTAAACAAACACTGTTTGGTTTCTTCATGGCGTTCCGATATTATAGGTAGGTACCAGGTACCAGATTAACAGACGAGCAACCAAATTTTTAAATTCCGCGCGCTTTAAAAGATCGTAGCTCCTAAACTATAAAAGTGACAACAATGCTTATGCTACGGAAAACTATTCTGGTCATTTGTCTACATTTTATTCGCTGCATGTTATATGAAGTTCCCAAAAACAAAAAGTTTTTCGATTAGTGTAAATTTGCCTGCATAATTTCTAAAGTCTCAAGGTCATCAATATTTTAAGCATATTTAAAATAAAAAATACAAACCATTTTATATTTGGAAAGAAGCGCCTAAGTGTGTGTTTTAAAACAAAAAAAAAATCATGTCGATAGCTCTATTGAGTGTTTAGATATTAGAGTGGAAATATAAAAAAAAAACAGGATTTTTAAAGAGGAGGTTTTCACAGTTTTTTTTTTTAAATAAAAAGAATCGGGACCGCAAAAAAGGTCGTATTTTGAGGTTTCATGTGTAGAATGATCTTATTAACAATACCCAATAGGTTTGATCTTGTTCTAAGCTGATAACAAAAAATCGACACAATTTTACTCATTACTTATTCCACCACGAAAACGAATATAATTATTAGGGTCAATATCAATCGGCGGCGGGGTGAGTGCGGCGCGGCGGGAGTGACACGGGTAATAAAGAAGCGTCAAACTGTCTTTTGGAGCACGAGCGACAAGAAATGCTCCTGTTGCCACGTTTTGTACCACGTTGCCGCTTGTAGTGTAAAGTCGTGGATAAATAATAGTTATTAATCATGATACAATATTTTTGTATCATGGTTAGTAATGACACTAGTTCGATATGAACACTATATTGAAACGCGTGTAACGTGAAACCACGTATCATTAAGCAAAGTTCATATCGAACGTGTATCATTCAAAATTTAATCTATGACGGCGACACCGCGACTAACCAAAAGTAACTAAAACTATCACCAAAATGGGCTATAACGTACCGGAACAGATGAAAAATATTAACGTAAGTTAAAACTAACCCAAATTAACCCAATTTTGGCGACTAACCAACATTAACCAAAAACAGTAAAATTGGTTATAACCTATCGGAATCGGTTCCAATTACTAAAATAAATTTAAACTAACTGAAATTTTCATACCACCGACGTTACTATATACAGTCTTAGAGAAATATGTTTCTAATATTTCTAATGGCTATTTTGTCATACTCCGAGTTACCTAGAAGTAAGTGGCCTAACCAGCTCTGGTAATTATCCGGCACCAGATATAAGTACTTATATTTGTTTTCACATATTTTGAGGTAAAACTTCTTTACGCACGGTAGGATAAATTGGTTTCATGCGTGATGCTATGTAACGAAAACATGCAATGCTACGTAGTCGAATTAGTAGTGGGGATCGCATGAACCGTGGGCGTGCTTCAAGGCATTTTTTTTTATTAAGATCATTGGTTTCGAGTCCTCACCAGCAATTATGCGCGGCTCGCCAAAAATGTTCAGACCTCTCAATGGTCCGAGTCGCCCTTGAATTCAGTTGAGCTATGACTGTGACCTCTTTATGACTCGACAAGAAAAACCGCGGTATCTTAAAAAATATGGAGTGTATCGCCAAATTTGTTATAGCTATTAAATCGTCTAATATTTTCATACAAAAATTTGGAATAAAAAAAAATAGTTAAATTGGTGTTGGCAGGGGGCGCCACTTTACGGAGAAAATAATGAGGTCACTGCTTATTATGTGTGAGCTATCACGTATACGTCGACTCTGACCTCTTTTACACAAAAAAGAAATCATCAAAGTATTCTTTAATCGATCATCGCAACAAAGAATTGCCATACGTAACATGTCAAACAGATGGCACTTTATACTTCTTTAGCAGAAATATAGCAAAATATATAATATTTGAAGAGAATTAAAGGAAAAATATTGTGGCATCGAGTGTAAGAGGTCACAATTTTGGAAGCTGTCACAGTACACTCACAGGCACACACAAGAGGTCATAATAATAGCGATACCAACACACACACACACACACACACACACACACACATACAGACAAAAAATCAAAATTTTTTTTTTCGATTACAAATCGATTGGTATAAGTTTCAGAGCGATCCGACGTACCGTTACGAAGTTTTTGTCCCGATTGGTCTCGCCCTATAGAAAGCCCTGTATTATAGATAAGGGCTTTCTAACAAGGAAACCATACCAGAGCTGCATAAAGAAGCTTGGATTTAATTAAACTATTGTAGAGGGTAATAATAGTATCTATGTTCATAAATTCTTTGGTTGATCTGATGAGAAAGCCTAGTGTTTTCAAACATGAATTCACTACCACGTCAATGTGAGCATTAAATGTAAGTTTTTTTATCAATAATCACCCCCAGGTCCTTGATGGAATCCACACGTTCCAGATCCATATTTTCAAGAGAATAATTATAATTGATTTCCCTATTTACATTTGAGATGGCCATAGTTTTACATTTACTTATATTCAGGGGCAGATTGTTTTAAAGACACCAGTGCACCAGGGAGTCGAGGTCTTTCTGGAGAGCAATGCAGTCAGTAACACCATTAATGACCTTGAATATCCTCAAGTCGTCCGCAAAAAGCAGGCTTCCCGAAGATACGACCTCAGTGACATCATTCACAAATACTGCAAAAAGCAAAGGTGCAAGATTACTACCTTGAGGTGCCCCACTGGTCGCAACGTACTCGCAAGACCTGAAACCATTGTACTCAACGAACTGAACTCTATTACACAAGTATGACACAAAGAAGTTAACAAGGCTTTGATGAAACCCCAGAGAGAGCATTTTTGAGGCAATAAGGCCATGGTCCAACTTGTCAAAAGCCTTCGTAAAGTCGGTATACACTACATCCAACTGCTTTCTCCCATTGATGGCTTGGTATGCTATTTCCAAAAAGCAAGTAAGGTTAGTTACCGTAGATCTCTTAGAAAAAAAGCCATGTTGTTTGATTGATATTAAATTTTTCAATTGATGAAATAAGTTATTATGGATGCAGCTCTCAAAGGAATTTGAAAAGTTGGACAGTAGAGAGATAGGCTGGTAGTTTTCAACCTTATTAATGCTGCCACCCTTAAGAATAGGATTGATTTTTGCCATTTTCCACTGATCCGGAAAGGTGCTGGATGAAATTGACAAATTATAAATATAGCGAAGAGGTGGAACAAGACATTGAGAACAGTCGCGTAAGATAAATGAAGGAATTCTGTCAGGGCCAGCAGTATGTGTATTTTTGAGATCTTTAAGAGAACTATGTACTTCCTTCTCCGTAAAGGGCTTGACCGTTATGCATTGAGGGCCGAGTTCTTGATTTACTACAGGGGTCGACGAGTTTGCATACACATTCTTAAAAAAATCAGCAAAACAATTGACTATGTTTTGGGGGGAATCGATGCATGAATTTCCAATGGTCAGGGATCCAGGACTACGAGTCTTCACAAGTGCACTATGAACTGAAATCTTGCTACAGGGCTTAGCTTAGTCTAAGCTACCAAGCATTGCAAAAGTTCTAAGGCATAAATTACCAAATGCTTACATGCCAGCTTTAGAAATATTAACGCGAAGAAGGGATAAAGTAGTGAATGAAAATGATGAAGATGGCGGCAAAAACGCGCCAAACATTTCATTCTAGTACGCCTACAACGACGTGCCTGCGTCATGTTTCTTCCGGCGGTGCACCATAGGCGTAACATTTTAGGGGACACCTGTTTAAAGTCAGGTAACATTGAAATAATCCTGCTGGCAAGCAAACGATAATAGGCCATTACAAAAATGAAAATGACTAGACGTAAAAGAATAATTTATTAATATTGAAATATGCCCATAACTAAAAAAAAATAATTTTAAGTTATAGTTCGAGAAAAAAACAATTTACGTTTAATTGAAAAATTAGTAGAGGATTGATTACAGATTGATAATAGGGTGTTGCTAGCCGCCGGCCGTGCCGGGCTACTTGAGAATAATACTAATTATATATAAAGCAGTGGCGAAGCGTCAGTTTTTTCATTCGGGTAGACAAAGATAATAAAAATCGGTATTAATGTAAAAAAACATGATTTCTCCATTTTAAGAACCTTGTGAAATAAAACAATGATATACAGTATGTCCGGCGATCGGGTAGACAAGAGGACAAATGGACCAAAAATTGCAGTTTTCGAGAAAAAGTCATTCTTCATAAAAAATTTTGCTTGTTAAAAAAATATGATTGTCGTAGAGGAAAAATTATTTTTTTATACAGGGTGACCAAAAAGTTAAAAATTAAATTTTTTTTGAAGAATAAAGTACCCTTTCTTCTCAGTTTTCAGCAAAATACTACATAAGAATTTTGGTTCAAATCATTCCATCTTTTCACATGTCGATTTTCATCAACTTTGGATAAAAATAAGTTTCTTGTGTAAAATTTGCATTTCACCAAATATCGTTCACTGACAAGTTGGGTGCGTGACAGTGTCAAGCAAATCATCATTAAGTTGGTAACTAACTTTTAATGGTATTTCATTTATAATAGGTTTGTTCTAGCAGGACATTTCGGACGGTTTGAAGCCATCCGGCGTTTGCGCATAGCGATATAAGCGTCGCTTTTATTGCTATGCGCAAGCTCCGGAGGCTTCAAACCGTCCGAGATTTCATGCTAGAACAAACCTAATGTTAACAACGGAGCAAAGTATACATTTAATACAATGTTAAGCTAATGGCGATTCTTCATACAGATACGTAATTGAAAAAAAATATGAACGGTTTCCAACGTACTAGTAACAAAATGATTTAAAGCACATTTCTTAAGAAATATTTTGCTGAAAACTGGTAAATAAGGTTATTTAATTCCTCTAAAAAAAATTGAATATTCAACTTTTTGGTCACCCTGTATAAAAAAACAACTTTTTCTCAACATAAATCGTATTTTTTTAGCAAGCAAAAAATTTTATAAAGAATAACTTTTTATCGAGAAATGCAATTTTTGGTCCATTTGTCCTCTTGTCTACCCGATCGCCGGACATACTGTATATTAATTAAAATATAAAATGGTGACATTCTGTGCTAGTAAATATAGAGACTGGGAAAACAATTCATATTAACATATAAACGTAACTTATACATAAATATAAGATAAAAACATATACATTGTAGTATAACATACCCGGGTTTGTTCAACAAGGTTGAATGAGATAAGTTGTGCTTTGTCTTTATTTTGCCAATGAACGTTGCGCAATTTTACTTACTCAGAATGCGCCCGACTTGAACAAAATTAGGAAAATTTGAGGAATAAGATGATATGTAAAGCAAACCACAAATTTGTAACACCCCTACTTTATTAATAAAAGAGAAAACATGCCATGCTCAGCCTGGAAATCACGAAGTAAAAGAGCATGACAGAGAAAACCCCGATCATCAACATAAAACGATTTCAATAAATATACTTAACGATACGGTTGAGGACCTCCTCAAACCCGCAAAATCCGACTTCGCTTATTTATGATTTGTTTTTCTTTTCTTTTTCTTTACATATATATAGGGTGTTCCAAAACTGAATGTATAAAGTCTAAGGAAATAATATTTCAAATAAGCGGTTTCCCTCAACATGAACTCATGAACATCGCTTATAGCAGCTCTGCAGATAAAACAAATCAAAACTGAAGTACTGCGGCCGACCATATCAAACGTTTCCGTAAACGGTATCCCGCAGCAGCATAATAAAAATAGCTGGTCAACTGCGATAGACAAATCGTGTAATGTCTTTCGGGCCAATGAAAATCACGGAAGTACGCTGAATGCCGAACTTTAGCCTGTCGCCTGCTTGATGCGTTTTTGGTTCAGTTCGGAAGACAAATCTCGAAATGTCTTCCTGGTTACTTTAGGGCTAAGTTTTGATACTACTATTGTAAGTGTACCTAGTCCTTTTGTGTCTTTTGTATATTGATTTGTTATCATATGTAATGTGGATTGGCGCACCAAATCCGATCATCCTCCCCTAGGCTGGAGAATCACCAAAATACAAAGTCTGGAGCTGATCAATGACAGTTTGTGACAAGAGCGGCTGCACTGTATTGGCTGGCAGGAACGTCAAACTGGTGAGCAAAGTTTGATTACGGGGAGTGACGCCTCCGCCATTCCGAGTTGCCATGGGATATGGCGCATCAAATCCCATCGTCCTCCCCCAGGCTGGAGAACACCAAAGTACAAAGTCTGGAGCTGATCAGTGACAGTTTGTGACAAGAGGGGATGCATTGTATTGGCTGGCAGGAACGTCAAACTGGTGAGAAAAGTTTGATTACGAGGAGTGACGCCCCACCCATTTCGAGTTGCCACGGGATCCCATCGTCCTCCTCCAGACTGGAAAACACCAAAGTACAAAGTCTGGAGCTGATCACTAGGGAGTGATCCAACAAACCCCATTTTTACCCCTGTCAGACTAGGGACCGCCAAAGGAATGAGTCTGAGGCCGATGCTTCGAGTGGAAGCGGCCCTAGGTGGTAGATGCATAAGCCTACTCGCATCGTCCGGTGAAAGACCACCCCACCAGAATTGGGAAGCGCTAAGTGGTTTTCCCAGATCACGTTCCGCTTCTGCGCTGGTGGTCCCGGGTTCCACAGTAGGAATATATGGACATGATGGTGCTTCCAGGATCAAAATATTCCGGAAGTAAACTCCCCGGCTATTCGGATTTACGGGCGCTGGGTGGCCCTGGAAGCCCTTCATTCCGCATTTCACAGACAGCAAAAATACCGAACCAATTTAGAGTAGATTTCTGCAACATAAGAGGTCTAAATACAAACATAAATTCGGTACACCAACATCTATAAGCAAATAGACCACACATACTAGCCCTTACAGAAACACAAGTATGTTCTACAACAACCCCTATCCTGGTTACGACTTACATACCCGATTTAGATATAAGTTCGGAATATGCCTATTTTTCCGAAGCGACCTTTCATGCCACCGCGAGGAAACACTCGAACCGAACAACCTTGACGTCATGTGGCTCAAGTTCACCGTCAAGGGATTAACAAGTTTATATGTTGTCTCTATCGCCCTCCCAGCGAGAGCCTACCAAAGCTTTTTTTCAGCACTAGCCACCACTTTTGACTCAATATAGGTCGATCACCCCAGTTCAGAAATAATCGTTCTGGGAGACTTCAATGCCCACAACACCAACTGGCTCAAACATCACAACAAGACTGACAACGAAGGTAGAGAAGCTGAAGCATTTGCCATCAGCTGCGGGCTTACTCAACTTGTTCGCCGCCCACCTGGATCTTCTTCTGACCACCAATCCTGACCAGTACAAGGTTACAGTTGGTCCGCCATTAGGTACTTCCGACCACAAACTTATTACAATGGTTTGTGAATTGCCACCCATACAGAAGGATCCACCATTGCCTCGCAAAATCTGGTATTACAATTCTGCAAACTGAGACGGTCTAAGGTAGTTCTACCTAGATTTTCCTTGGCTCGACGTCTGCTTTGGCACTGACGATTCGTCAGTTTGCTGCGAAGAGATCACGCAAGTAACCTGCTCAGGAATGGAAGCATACCATCAAAAGGAAAGCTCTGGTTCGACAGAAGATGCGCAAGAGCTGTAGGTAGGAAACAGCAAGCCTACAAGTACTGGCAGCAAAATCAGACCGCTGAAAATCGCAATTATTTTATCGAAGCGAGAAACGAGTGCAAGCGTGTGATCGACGAAACTAAGGACAAACACAATCAAGGATCAGGAATAAACTTTTGCATGCCCCAGTGGTTCCAGGAATTTCTGGTCGGTAGCAAAGGCAGTAAGTAACAACTTTACAAAAACGTCTCTCCCACCTTTGACGGACGAACGTGGCATCACGGCGACTACAGCCAAGGAAAAAGCACACATGCTCGCCAAAATGTTTTCATTGCACTCTACCTTAGTCGTCCCCCAAGGCAAGACTCTCCCTACCATACCGAACATTAACACTACCATGGCAGAAGTCAAGTTTTCTCACCGTGATATTCACAAAATCCTTAAAGAACTAGATACGCAAAAGGCATCAGGACCGGACGGAATACCTGCCATCGTGTTAAAGAACTGCGCCAACGAATTAACACCCGTTTTTCTCAGGCTTTTTTCTCTGTCTTACGGAAAGGGGATTTACCCATCTTCTTGGAAAGTCGCTCGAGTGCAACCTGTTCCAAAAAAGGCAAGAAAACCATGCCCTCAAACCAGCGACTATTAACTACGATAAGAAGATTCACTCTCCACGGCGGCACGTCAATGGTATGTCTCCTTCCCCGCGCGAAAACTAGCATGATACTGGCATGTGACCTTTGGACCCGGCGCACACTGGTCGAAAAATCTAGGAAAGCTGGCCATAATAAGGTTTACCAGAAATAAGACATAAAAGTTATTAAGTATTACACGTTTAATATATCGTGTTTTAGACAAATAATTGTTGAATTTTTTGCTCATCATCTGTATTTATATATAGGGAGTATCAATTATCACTAACGATAAAAATCATGTATAAAAATCATTTGTATGTTCTTAAATCGTTTTAAAAAAGGATTTTGAAAATTAAGGGCTCCTTCGTTCTAAAAAAAAAGGGTTTTAAATTTTTAATTCGATGATCCAAATTTTGTTTTTGCAACGGTTAATTCAGGAGTCTCACGAGCAAAATGAATGTTAAGCGGATGACAGAAACGCGTTGATGAGGGCCTGCAATTTTGCCACACATGTATTTCAGAGTTATCGCTATTTTTAAAAATTGATCTAATAGGGACGCAACTAGTAAAAAATATAGAAGCGTCAGTGCAGCTGTTGTTCAAAAACCCTTGCTTATATTCTGAATATCCGAAGGTAATATCAAAGCCATATTTACAAATTGAAACTAAATTATAAATTTTTATCTGCTGATTCAGCCAAAGTATTTATTACTCTTTTTATAATAACATCAGTCTTGCATCAGCAATAATGATTCTACCGAAATTTCACCTTCAGTTTCACTTACTACAATATTATGGGATTAGGGGTGGGCGACAATAATCGATTATTCGATTCACTTTTAAGAAATTACCGATTAATCGACTTATCGATTAATATTTCAGAAAATATCGATAATTGATTATTTCGATTAATCGATTATTCAGTTATTTGCTAAAATATTAAGAATTTAGTCGATTATTCAATTTCTTGCCCACCCGTACCGATGACTTTACAACAGATATAGCTTTTAAAATCCAATTTAATAATGCGTTGCGTTAAGGGTAATTTAAACTTGAATTTAAATGACATTTGAAAATACTTTCAGTACAACATATGAAGCAAAAAAAAAAACAGAGAAACGTAAATGCTCAAACAAGACAGCAACAGGGAAAACTGCGCACGTTACAAATTTAGCCAATAAGAGATCCTCATTTCGACGCGTCATTTTCTGATAATCTGGCTACAGTTGTTGCACAATTAGGTATAACACCAACACATAACCTCAACGGAGTGTTAGCACGTTAGCAGTACGTACATCAGTCTTTATCTTTTTATTATGTAGAAGCGAAATAAAAGTCTTTTAGTCTTCCTCCACTTAATTTATTGAGCAATTTAGCTCAGGTAGCTCGACATGTTTCGAACATATAAATGTTCATCATCAGGAAAGCTAAAAGAATCTACCCTTATTCAAGTGTTCAAGTTAATACAATAACACGTAATACAATACAACACAAAAGTATAATTCAAACCAACGGCTACAAATGAAAACCTATTCACCAGAGCTCGGGTCCGAAGACCACAGTAAGGAGGGGAAAATTCAACCCTTAGGAGGAAAGTATCATCTTATCATCTAGAATTAGATGTAGGAGGAAGAAAATTATGGACTACTTCTTCAACTTTTTATTATGTATTTGGGCAAAACTATATGATAAGAAGGATCACTCTCCGCGGCGGCATGTCAACGGTGTGTCGTGTGTCTCCTTCCCCGCGCGAATACTAGCAGAATATCGGCAGGCCATGATACAAATAAAACAATCATGTTGGCAGGCGACCTTTGACGCGGCGGCCATAGACCAGCTCATCCTTTTGTCAGATTAATTTTCAAGCCTAAATTCTATAGTCGAGTCAATATTCGATATAAGATAATAACGCTATTTTTTAGTTGTATTGTATTACAAAATAGAAATGAAATATACAGTAAAATTGTGCGAAACCTTTAACCAATTTTAAAATCACCCAAAACGCCAAAATTTAATTAAATATTAAAAGTTGGGGCAAATTCGAGCAACATTTTCTTCTTGAGGTCTTTTGTCAGAATATTAGTATTCGGAAATATGGTGAAATCGTTAACACAAAATCAAAATCTTTTAAATATTAGTTATTACATACCTTGAGTATTGTTATGAATATTAACTAATTAAAAACGTTAACTGATTTTTGAAACATCCAGTTGAATACAAACTTTATCAAAATATTTATTTGGTGATAATAATAAAAAAAAAACCATAACGTAAGTTTGACAGGGCGCTGCAAACAATTCAGAAGATATCAATTGTGTTTTTCCAATTCCAACTAGAGTATTAGAGTGCTATAAATAATTTCGTTATAAATTTGATTAAACATACCGCAAACGAAAATATCGTTTATGGCCAGCTTTTATTTAAATTCAACCTGTGTGCGGTGGAGTTTGCTGATTGTTACCAGGCAACGAAGAAAATCAACGACGATTCCTTTGTAGCGCTTTCTGGCCATTAAGTGGGCCTTCTTGTCGTAGTTTATATTCGCTGCTCAAACTATCGTCCAATTGCCTTGCTTCCAATAATCTCCAAAGTCATGGAACATGTAGTCAATCAGCAACTACTCATGTATCTCGAGAACAACAAAATAATCAGCGATAATCAATACGGCTTTCGCAAAGAGAGATCGACAGGAGATATATTGACTTATGTCACTCATATATGGAGTAGGGCAATTGAGAACTACGGAGAGTCTCGAGCGATTGCGTTGGATATTTCAAAGGCATTCGACAGAGTTTGGGTTAGTGACGGACCGCTCAACAAACTACCGTCCTTCGGACTGCCAGCCTCTCTCTGCAGCTGGCTTGCCAGTTTCCTTAAGAGCCGATCTCTGCACGTTGCAGTCGATGGACACATCTCGGACACATTCACCATCAACGCGGGCGTGCCTCAGGGCGCAATACTTTCACCAACTCTGTTCCTCATCTATATTAATGACCTGCTGACCGAAACAAATAATCCTGTTTACAGTTTTGCAGATGACAGTACCCTTGTCTCCCACTTTAGATCAGAAAAACCCTTACCAGCGACTGAGACTCATCACCGCAGCCAGGAGCATATTGAGGCAATGAATCAAGTCCTGGAGAAAGTTCAAACTTGGGGCGACCGAAATTTGTTCCAGTTCAATGCAGCAAAGACCCAAGCAGCAACGTTTACCAAGAGGGCCAATACAGCGGGCCCTTACATCGTTATGGCAGGATCGACCATTCCTTCATCCTCGTCAATCGGACTGCTGGGTGTCTCGGTCAACAGCAATATGTCCTGGCATAACCACGTTGCTAACATCGCAAAATCAGCCTCCCAGAGGATTGGTGCGCTATTTCGCAACAAAAAACTCTATACACCGCAACAGTTGCTCTTGCTCTACAAAGCGCAAATAAGACCGTGTGTTAGCTCTTGTGGACTGTATTTTTAGTTGAAATAACGACGACACTTTTTCTAGTTTTATAATTATTATTTAATGAAATTACTGAAATAGTTATTTTCCTAACTAGTGCGGAAAGTCATACTTTTCCGCACGCGATTGCAGTTTGCCGAACGACGCGCAGCGGAGTTCGGCAAGCAGTCGAGTGAGGAAAAGAGACTTTCCGCATGAGTTAGGAACAAAATTTTTTCTACAAGCACCTAAATCAAAAATTGAACCGTCTATTTTGTTTTATTTGGGCAAATAGAATAGTTATTTTTATTCGCTTGAGAAACATAGATTTTTTAGACAAGATTTTATTTAAAAAGCATAAAACAATAACAATTTAATAGCAGTTATTGATATTTATGATACTGGGTGTCCCAAATTTGTAGGTATATTTCTTTTGTATAATAATTCTTTAATAATTATAATTAGTTTTCCGCTTTGTTATAACGAACATGACGTGTTCCCCTAAATTTGGTATTATCAATATAGAAGTTACTGTGTGACAAATTTGTATACTTTTTTGATATTTTTACTTTTCCGCACTCGTGCGGAAAAGTAGTGCGGAAAAGTACTTTTCCGCACTAGTGCGGAAAAGTGGCACTTTCTAAACTAAATTGAGTGCGGAAAAGTGAACTTTTCCGCACGAAGTAGAAAAAATATATTTACATTTAAAAGCAACTTGATAAATAGAGATTAAATAAACTTAAGCCTACATCTTAACTAGAGGTTCAGAACAGAATTAAAAAATCAGATATTCAGTTATTGCGATGGTGATATGGTAAACACGCTGATGCAAAATGTCCGTTAGTCCATGTGTGCTGAGTCAGATTCACACACCGATAACATCCTTTTCTCGGGATTTCAATTAATGTTTAGACATAACAAGTGATTATATTATTTAGCGATACAAAAGCAATGATACGGAGCGGCATCGGACTTTTAAAAGAAAATATAGCCGCATTATGTAACAAATCACAACATTCTCCCCCTCTTGAAGCACTTGCTTCAACTAATTTTCTTGTTCAAATGGCAAGGGACATAATTTTGTAATTGGCCGAATGTAAATTCCGTCCTTTGTTTTTATTTTTGCCACTCGAACCTTTTTATCTACACCCGACATAACCTCAATAATACGGGCTAAAGACCATTTTAATGGCGGGAGGTTATCTTCCTTTAGCAATACTACCATACCTTCTTCAAAATTTGATTTTGAGTCAAACCATTTGGGCCTGTTTTGTAATCTGCTTAAATATTCGACAGACCAACGCTTCCAGAAATTTTGATTTATTTTGGAACTCAATTGCCAAAAATTTAACCTATTTTCGGGTGTGTTATACACGTCCTTTTCTGCAAGTGCAGTTAGGGATTATCCAATCAAAAAATGACCAGGAGTTAAACAGCCTAGATCAGAAGGATCCGAGGAAATAGGACATAAAGGCCTAGACTTTAAAATGGCCTCGATTTGTGCCAATACCGTAGTCATTTCTTCAAATGAAAATACTATATTTCCCATTATCCTACGTAAATGATATTTTGCAGACTTAATGCCTGCTTCCCACAACCCTCCCCAGTGCGGACTTGCCGGAGGAATGAATTTCCAGGTAATTTCTTGTGTTAATAAAAATTCATCAATATTTTCTACATTTTGGCGGGACTGAAAGAATAACCTAATGTCTCTTAATAAATTATTAGCCCCTTGAAAGTTTGTCCCGTTGTCACTATAAATAGTAATGGGACATCCGCGTCTAGCTATAAATCGTTTTAAAGTGTTAATAAAAGCATCAGTACTTAAGCTACTAACTACCTCAATATGAACCGCTTTAGTTACCATACATATAAATAAAGCAATGTATGCTTTTGTTGTGGTTGACCCACGAAGTCTAGATTATAGTAAAAGGGCCACCAAAATCTATCCCCAATTTTAAAAATGGACGAGCAATTGATACTCTATCCAAAGGAAGAGAACCCATCAATTGGGCAGATGTTTTTGCCTTAAGTTTGAAACAAGTTACACATGATTTTAGAACAGATTTAATTTCTATCATACCATGAACTGGCCAGTATTTTAAACGAAAATTTGCCAGAACTGCTTGAGCACCTGCATGAAAAAGCTTAATATGTTCTAATTTAATTAAAAGCCTAACAACGTAATTTTTTGCCGGTAATATTATTGGAAATTTTTGATTATAATTAATATCTGCCTTTGATAACCTGCCATTAACTCTTAGTATTCCCGAATTGTCTACAAATGGATTTAAACATCTAATAGCGCT
>JAEQML010068428.1:0-18286 GCA_016904865.1 Pissodes strobi | reverse complement strand
TATTCTGTTTCGGTATTGTGGATAAAACTCTGTTTTAGTGCATGTTGCCGAAGGTTCCAAACCCCAACGTAGATGTCATAAGCAGAAAAATAGGTGATCCTTAACAATAATACTATCAAAATTACTTAACAGAATTATTTAATATAATAAGAGGGATCTATTTCAAGTTGATTTACGACAAAAAAATGGGAATTTATTTTCTTTCATAATATTAATGTTTCAATCTGGAACTATTTTTCGACGCGTAGCAAACAATCGAGCGTGCTCATTTTCTATTGGTCGTACTCGCTTAGGTATATATATTAGTCGCTCTTCGGTCTCACTGGTCGGCGGGATGGCGTGACTGACATTCCACCGTCATCGTCAGTTTGTCAACATTTTCTATTCTGTGATTTCGCTTCGTTTCGTTTTGTTTGTTTGTGTATTGCCAACTGCCTTTATTATGGAAATTACTTCAGGATGATGTTTTCGGAAGTAATTGCACAAGTGCACCAAAATTACCGATAATTTTGCATGACAGCGTGTTGTCTAAAAACTGCATGAGTTCATTTTCATATTTTGGAGAAAGAGCCCGACACCGAAGGTGGAGGGCTCTTTTTGCAAAATATGAAAATGACCGAATGCAGTTTTTCTAAGACAACACGCTCGAATGCAAAATTTTCTGGTTATTTTGATGCACGAGTGTAATTCGGGGGAATATTTCCCGAATTAGGACATGGTTTTAAAAAAATACATTTTTATTCTTTTTTTAATACAAAAACGTACATGTAACTGTAAACAAAGTACAGAGATGCAAAAAAAACGATTTTTTTTTAAATCCGAAACGAGACATTTTTAATAATACCTATTACCTATATATTCACTAGACTTTGACGTTATTTATAAATTGTCGCTGTCAAATTTTCAATGGAATTACCATAGATACGTACGATGCAATTATCGCTGTGCTCTTTCGGTTTCTACAGTGCAATTACCGCTGTAATTTTCCGAGAATTGCACTCCTCTAATGGGATTTTTTATACATGAGGGAAATATTCGGACGTAATTGCACAAGTGCATCAAAATTACCGATAATTTTGCACGACAGTGTGTTGTCTAAAAACTGCATAAGTTAATTTGCATATTTTGAAAAAAGAGCCCGACATCGAAGGTGGAGGGCTCTTTTTCCAAAATATGAAAATGACAGAATGCCGAATGCAGTTTTTCTAAGACAACACGCTCGAATGCAAAATTATCTGGTTATTTTGATGTACGAGTGTAATTCGGGGGAATATTTTCCGAAGCGAGACATTTTAAAAATATATTTTGACTTTGACGTAATTTATAAATTTTCCCTGTCATCGTAAGTTTACAATGGAATTACCATAGATACGTACGATGCAATAATTATCGCCGTGCTCTTTCGGTTTCTACAGTGCAATTATCGCTGTAGTTTTCCGAGAATTGGACTCCTCTAATGGGATATTTTATACACGAGGGAAATATTTGCCCATATTTTGGGTTAGTTGGGGCTAGATTTTTCTGGTTGCACCCGCGAAGCGAGCGGGGGGTCAGGCATGAAGTATTCAGATATTTGAAGGCAAAACGTAACAAGGGATCCTGTACGCTCGATACAAATATGTTTCAGGATAAACAACACAACAAAAATCATTTTCCGGCATTATTTCCATTAGAAAACTAATATAGAATACCTAATTTCTTGTTATTTTTTTAGAAAAATTGTAATTTTTGATTGCGCTATTATTAGCTGGACCCGAAAAATACTTTGGACTTTTTAATAAAACAAATATTTTTAAGAAAAATATAAAATATGTGTGCAATATACTAACAAGAAATACCATAAAGAAGTTGCCAAGTGGCATATATTATGACTATTTTATTTTGGCGATCACTTTTTTGAAGAATGCATCGATGACCACTTCCATGAATTAATAAAACTCGTCTTCAAGATAAGAATTCATCATGAGGTAACCGAAAGAACCCAGGCATTGTGTCAAAAACAGAATACGAAGTATGAACACCAAACTAATTTTATTTCGTAATGAATGAAATTTCTTATATTCCTTTGTTTCTTTATAAAATTAGTATTATATCCAAGTAGACCGGCACAGCGGCTAGCGACATCCTATAATCAATATGTAATCAATCGCCTAATCAATTATCAATTAAACGTAAATTGGTTTTTTCCGAACTGTAACTTAAAATTTATTATTTTAGTTATGTGCATATTTCAATATTAATAAATTATCATTTTAATTTTTGTAATGACTTATTATTTTCTGCTTGACAGCAGGCTTATTTCACTGTTACCTGACTTAAAAAATGTGTCCCCTAAAATGTTACGCCTATCCGGGAAAAACATGACGCAGGTGCGTCGTTGTGGCTGTACATGAATGAAATGTTTGACGCGCTCCGGCGGCCATCTTCATTATCTTCATTCATTACTTTATCCCCTCATCACGTTAATATTTCTAATGTCGGCATATAAACATTTGGTAATTTATGAATGACCTGCTCTGTCTATTGTTTTTATATCTCTTTGGTCCTGCCCTAAAAGAGGACCCAGAACAACAAAAATCTGAACTTTCCGATGTAGAAGACATATTATTATATTATATACATCGCCATTCTTTTTACAATAGAGATACCAACATACATTAATCATAGATGCTATTGTACTTCCAAAAAATTTAAAGTGCTTGTGGACTACACACCAGAAGTGAAATTCATTCGTACTAAAGAGAAGCGGAGAATAGCCTACAGGCCTGCACAGTCTATTAGTATACGACTAATAACTCTTTCCCTCAATGTTTTCTCTTAAATAACAAAATAATACTTTTATTTTATGCAGATTTGCTGACACGTATATATATATATATATATATATACTATATATAATATTTTAAAAGTTTAAGTAAATCCAAACAACTCTTGTATTAAACATTTTTTGGTACACCCTGTAGATTCTGAGATAAGTGTACCTACACATAAATTACGTTATTAAAAAACTATTTTTAAAACATAATATTTTAAGTACTTATTTTTAAAAGTTCAAAGAAGAAAATAAGTACTGAACGAATTATCTTTCAATTGGTCTTGAATACATTAAATTTTTGCTTTAAGTGTCAAAGTAGGTTAGGTACATCGCTTGAAAATATGAATCACTGACACTTTTAAGTATTAATTGCTTGTCCTGTCATTTAAAAAAAAAACACAAAACGTCGTTTATCAAACAATATTAATATGTTCAATGCAACTAGTCCTATAGGTGTAAAACAATTCTACCCGAAGAAAAAGTTCGAATGGAGCCGCTCTTCTAATGTAACTCGCTACAGAACGTCAAGTAAAAAAGTTGTTGAATATATTTTTACATATTATACATATTAATTATTATAAGTGTCTGTCTCTATATTTTATTTTAAATGAACCTATCACCGTGCAAGCGTCAGCCGTTTTCGTATACCAAATCAAAAATATTTCAGAATAAAAACAAGAATCAAGAATTAAAACGCATTAAATTTGCAATTAAAACAAATAAAAGTGTTCCTTCAGAATAATAACGCGGATTTATGGCAACATAAAATAAATAAGAAATTTCCTCCGGTCTGACGGGAATTAAGATGTTGAAAGCCGACGTACATTCGTATTACATGTATATAAACAGTATAAACACCCACCGAATTCTATGAAAGTTTAATTAGAATGGATTGATGTGGCCTGAGATTGCCTAGCGACACACAGCATAATTTCTAACGGAACTTGAATGGATTGCGTGTGTTTTTTAAACATACGATTTTTTGAAAATTCCCTAATTAATTATCATTTAACGAGGACTTTGAAACTATGTGGATAGTGAGATTTAGAAGTAGGAGTCACTGTGAAAAACAATCTAAGTATAAATAGGTAATAAATAAATTTCTTATTTCTTGCTTTTAACAATAAAGTGTTATAGAGAAAGCTATAGTCAAGCTTAAGTTTAATTTGTTTCTTTTAGTTAACTTTTTCAAATAAAAGGACAAGTATAGAAAACATATTCAGAAAACCTTTAAAGGTGCCGATGACAACTTCCAGCTTTCAATACTGCAATGACACATAGACACATTATTTCAGAGAAGCTTTTATAAACTTTTAAAATATGCAAAGGAGCGGTTTTGATTTCTATTTGATTTTCAATATTTGTTTTGTATTTTGTATTTTCATAACGGTTTCTACATTATGCTTTACTAAACCAAACTTACTTACAAAGTGCCCGAAACTCTTAAAAAATATATATAAAAATGGAGATGAAACTGTTGCAATGAGGCAGTTTCTATATTGGGACAATTTA
This sequence comes from Pissodes strobi, assembly GCA_016904865.1. Lineage (NCBI taxonomy): Eukaryota > Metazoa > Arthropoda > Insecta > Coleoptera > Curculionidae > Pissodes > Pissodes strobi. Next base: position 13,959 of record JAEQML010068428.1, on the reverse strand, counting down.
AATTTCGCGCCACTGTTGACGGCTAAAATTTTTTGTTAGTTTGGCTGCATTTTCGTTCCTGTGAACATTCGAGGCGCAAGGTTTTTATACGGTCACGTGTTCGGCGTAGTTACAAATAAAATGTTAACGCAAATTTAAGTTAAGCGTTACCTGAGGGTATCTTGAAGGTGGGTTGAGGTTTTTCCTTTAACATTATTTTGTAAATTTTTTTAGGAAAGAAGTTCAAAAAGGCATAGGGATATTGTATAATAGGACAGAATTATAACCGTGTCTACTGGGACAAGCATTTCATTTGTTATAAAAGATTTACAAAAAAACAATTTTAAATTTTACAAGTAATTGCTATTACATATTTTTTTCCAGAAAATGAATAAGACAAGAGAGCGGATACATAAAAGATATTTTCTGTAGAAAAATGCACATTGAGAATGCTCTGTCAAAATGAGAAAAACAGAAATGCTGTACCTAATTCAATTCGATGCTAGTAAATCAGCTGCATACATAGACATTTGAAAAAATACAAAAATAATGGAGAGACATGGATTAATTTAGTTTTCAAAGGCTAGGTATATTGTTTTAAGAGATTTTTAGTAACAATGAAGAGCAGTTGCTCAATGACTATTTAGATACTCCTTCTGAAATGTGTTATGGGTTGACAAGAAAAGAATCAAGAAAGTTGGCATATAATAAAAATGTTCCACAAACTTGGAGAAGAACGGTTTATTTTTTTTCGCGTTGGTCAAAACATCAGCTTAAAAACACCTTAAGCCACAAGTCTAAGCCGTTTGACTAGTTTCATCTATCCTAACGTTGTTGTTTTCAAGCCCAACCAAATCTTTAATTGTGACGAAATTGAAGTAGCCATTGTGCACCAACCCCCTAAAATCAAGAATAATAAACCAGAGAAGGATGGTAACATCAATCTGATTTTTTCACTAACAGCTGCTCTGTCATGACGTAGCCACGCAACGAAGTTGGCATGAAACAATACATATGGCAAAGACAGCCGGATAATACTATTTTTCTTGTTTAGAGCTTATAAAAATGTCTTTAAACCCAAAATTTTAAATGGATAACAAAATTAAACTATTTGTTATGAAATAACTGTTTAAGTTTTTTATTAATAAAGAATGGAAAATATTTTTTGCAAGCTTTTTGTATTTGAATTTAAACAAACCTGAATAAGCCAAAAGTAAACGGAAGTATAACGATTCGGGGATTATTAAATCTTGTATGAAAAGTATCCTTAAGAGTATGAGTTTATCAGAGAAAAATAGATTAAAATAAAATAAAATTTGACTTAACTCTTTTATACAGTGTGGGCCAAAAAAGTATGCATAATTTGGAAAAGCTTAATAATTTTCAGAAAATGTTATTCTATATCGAAGTTAGTGCTTAAAGAAAAAATAATTGTAACGATACGAAAGCTCAGATTAAATATACACGGTGCGCGAAAAATAAAAATAGGATACTATCTATAAAACATATTTTTTAAGACGGCAGGATGTGAAATACAAGCGAGAAAGCTTTAAGTTTATCCATATGAGTTACATGCATCTTTCCTGTTCTGTGGATACATGTACGATTTAGAGAAAGCTGGAACAAATCTTAAAACTGTTTCTAGTTTTGGCACCATCTGTTTCTTAAAAAACGGTAGATCATATAAAAAATCTAAAAACATAACGAAAACGTAGAAGATGCAATGACAGCAATGGCGAAACGAAGGCCGTGCTAAAAACACAGCGAAAACATAGAAGATGCAATGACAGCAATGCAGCGCAACGAAGGCCGTTCGTCGCGCAGCAACGTCACAGTGACAACGATGTGGGGACCGTAGGGATAAATAGTAAATGAACATAGGATCTTATGGGTAGCAACCATCTTTCTCTAGTTTATTATTCTTGTCCTAAAATACACCGTGTGGACAAAAACAACTAATCAAAACAACTAGTTTTGCATATGACTGTATTAAAAACCTGCTTTTAAATCGCTTTGGGGCGTTCAGCATCAAAATTAATTCACATACAAAATTCTGTTACTTCAGAAGCTGTGAGACTCTATGCAAAGGTTGTACCTAGGAATCAGCATGCTATATAGGGAAGGAAACTACTTCTACTATTTTAACTGATACCCCAGTAATTGAAGAAAAGAAAGAGCCAAAGCAACGAAGAAAACTGTATTCTAATCCAGTAGTAAGAATGATATTTCTGTAATGAAATGTCTAATGATGATTATAAAAGATGTAGATGAGAGCCTTAATATAAATTACTTTATAAAAAGAGCATTAAGCACTTAATCAAATAGAAAATATTAACTAAAATTACTACATTGTTAATTTAGGATGAAAATTTCAAAAAATATATTCAAGTTTCCAGAAAATCCATATCAAGATGTTATATCAAATGAAAATATTATTCTTAAATTTCCAATGCCTTTTACATCTAGTGGAACAAAAGAGTAGCTATGTAATGGTTCTTTCATTTTAATTTTGGCGACTTTAATATACAATAATGTTTTTTCCTACTATTAATTCATTTTTGTTTTTAATAATAAATATAGGGCAAGCCGTTTTTTACCAGTTTACAATTTTTTGGTTTCTAATATACAAAGAATTAGCAGTTTATAGTATTTATGTTTTCTAAGTTCCTAGTACACCTACAAACAATAAGTAGGTAGGTGTGAAGATATTTTGGTTTACTTATTTGTTTTTCCCATTTTTTTATTATTTACTTTCCTAACATATGCAGAAAGTTTTATTATTTTGTAAATATTGCCTCAAATTTTTATGTTTGTGTTTAAAATGTTATTTTATCATAAAAAGATCAGTGTTCCAGTATCGGTCCCACTAAATAACATAGAAAGTTGCAAACTGAAAAAATTATTTCTTTTCTCTTTTTTTGCAAATTAAAAAAAAAACACTTTAAACATAAAACAAGTATTCAGAATACACAAAAAATACAACTTTTCTGCTTATTAAAAAAATATATATTATCCCATATATAACAGTCTCCTCTACCTAATTTTTCGGGGACTGAGCTCAAAAACATTTAACCTAAAGAGACCCAACAACTCATTCATAAAAATCCGAAATCTTGCAAAAATATCAACAAAACGATTGTCCCGCCTCCTTATATTTTTATGTATCGTGTACAAACTTTTGTCAAACTTCGTCCCCACTACTAAATGTAGTATTGCCCGCCCCCGCCTGAACGAAAGCAAGGACAGTTCATAGACGTAGACTTTGAAAATGTGAGTCCATCATAATAATAATTTCAATAAAGTAAATACGTTTAATTTGTTATGATGGTATTTATTCGGGTGCATTATTTAAAATATATTTATGTTTTATTTATAGTGTGTGGATTAGATTGGGTTAGTTTGGGTTAGATATGGGTTCTGAAGGTTAGTTAACACAAAATAGTTATTTTGCTGTGTCACGAAATTTTTCCGTGTCCTTGCAAAACCACTGCCATGAAACCAAAGAAGTATTCACTTAAAAAATTATTTAATAGAGGTTGGTAAATGACTGCAAATATATCAGATTATCCATTAATATCAAATACATAGGTAAGTATTATAAAATATTAATTAATCACATCACAAAATGGTGCCCACTGTACTACTGTGTTTCATTTACTTTTACTTACTTGTGGAAACTCAGGTTCGGATGATAATAGCTGGAGATTGTGCATACCTCACACCGCAAGACCATCGTTACTTTGATATAAAGTTTATAAAAAATATTTATAGGAAATCACTCACGAAATACAAAAAAGCTACACGTCGCGTCGCGTCGCACAAATTCAGGCTTTAAAACGTCCATTTGAAACCAAACAAAACTGGGCGAAGAGTGCTATTTTGCACGTTTTTTGATGAAAAACATTAATTTATTCAAGTCGCGATCAAAAGTTGGACGGCCATCTTGTCAATTTTGACGTCTGTATTATTAGGAAACCCATTCAAAACGGTGTCGAAATTTTTGCTAGTAAGCTTTGACATTGCACAATTTTGTTAATATCATAGCAACCAGTCATCAAAAATAGTGTTGAAAAGAGCTAAGACACTACTTTGCGCATCGAAAAGACTTCTTTATAATAGAAATAGTATATTGTGCAACAAGTGCTGAAAATAAGACTTTTCACACGAATGACAGTTTGGTGACACGAGCCGTAAGCGAGTGTCATAAAGTCTCATGAGTGTAAAAAGTCTTTTCAGCACGTGTAGCACACTATACTTTTTCTACGACTGCTACATACAGGGTGCCCCACTGGGAGTCTGGTAGAAAATTACATGTTATATGGGAAACATTTTTATTATTGATTTATCAGAAAATGTTATTCCTAATGAAAGAAGCTACGTGAGTAAGAGATTCTCGCTAAACTATAACTAGGGGCACAGTCCTAAAATGGGGCCACCGAAGTGGGGACCCTATTTTCCAAATATTTTGAAAAAGAGGCTCCGAGGGCGAAGCCCTAAAATGGGGCCCCAGGGGGGGCGAAACCCTAGAATGGGGCCTATGGTTCGGGAGTCCCATTTTTTACAGATTTAGCAATGGAGCCCCCGGGGGCGAAGCCCTAAAATGGGGCCCCAAGTCTTAAAAGGGGGCCCTTGGTATAAGAGTTCAATTTTGTACAGTTTTGCAAAAAGGGGCTCCCGGGGGGGGTGGAGCCCTATAATTGGGCCCCCTTTTTTAGAGATTGGTAATGGGACCTTTGAGGGCGAAGCTCTAAAACGGAGATGAAGCCCTTTAATCTAAATACCCGAATAAGCGTGTGAAAAGTATACTTTGCACACGCCGTGTGCAAAGGATACTTTTCACACGATGTTTAAAATGTCCAGTTTTCAAGAGCAGTTGTTAGTGCGTTTTTGTCTATTTTCAGGGCAGTCGTAGAAAAAAGTATATTCAACTTACATTTGCAATGAATGGATTGCATAATATACTATTCAGCAGCTAATAATGAAATAAAATTTCCGAAAACTTATTTCCTGAATAATTTCAAATTTGAACACGAAATTTATGAGATACCAAAAATACGCAATTTTATTCCGATTTAAACGTTTTTGTCACATAGGGTTTCTCTGCTCTCAATGGTTAAACGAAAAATTAAATCATACCACTGTTAGCCTAAAAATAAATTGCTTATCATTATTATTGCGACAAATAAAAAGGAACTGAAGCATACAAATTTTATTTAAAAACATATAAATATGACAAATATCTGGTTAATGACATATTCAAAAAGTAGCTTAATAACTATTTTCTTCTGTTAAATAAATAAATAAACTGGTATATCTAGAAAAAAAGATTAAATCTAGAGTATTGGCAATTGTAATTGGTTTATTTAGATTTGCTAAACCAGTAAATTGTTAGGGTATTTCTATAAAGTTATTGTATTAATAAGTACCCCTATTAGGTAGGTATATAATATAATTAAAGTAGATAATAGTATATTATGATATAAGTGTATAAGAGGGCCTTTAAAGTACGCGCGACATATTTCAAAACACGACGCTCAGCGGAGTGTTTTGTAAGTCGCAAGGGCTTTAAAGGCCTCTTATACACGTATATCATACGCTATTTTTTATTACGAATGCATCATAATCTCAAAAATGTTTCAGATATTAAACTTAAGGGATATATTGACGAATATATTAATCTGTCACATTTGACATGATCAAATGTTTCTATAGAAACCTTTCAAAAAGTAGGTGCATCATAAACATTATTTTAAGCACGCTGCAGCGTGCGATAATCGTTGATTATGATGCATGCGTAATAAAAACATATTTACAGTAGTGCCTTCACTGGTTTTGAAACGTTACCAAGTTAGTATACATCGAATGGGGAAGAGCCGTCGGTCGTCGACCTCCAATGCTCTCAATCTATTGGTGCAGTTACTTTACTACGTGCATACTATAAATATTTTGGGGGTAAAACAAGGCGGAACCAAGGGAAGCGACATTGCCAGATTGACATGTAAGAACTTCAGAATCGGTTTTTGATGAATCAAAAATGGGGAAAATAAGTATTTAGTGTTATAATTTAATATGAAAAAAGTATGTACAGTAACTCGTAAACTTAAAATTTGGCAACGCTACATCTATCGACCATAGATTGTGCCTCAATGTTGGGGGAAAACAAAGAACCATTTGTCCCGTCTCTTCAGGTTAAATGTCTTTGACTGAGCGACCCGAGGAGCTACCGCAGTAGGAAGGCATTGTGATCAATTGGTAAATAGGTATTAGACTCAATTAGATTGTGTCCTTTGTTATAAGAATTACGAAAACAATTTTAAAATACGATGTAAAAATTAAAATCAAAGGCTTCCTATATATTTTAAAATTGTACTCAACTATACATGCCGTGTCGAAAACTTGGAGAGACAAAACCATATTTGTTCATCCGTCCTATTATATTACTGGATTCTTTAAATATATACATGAAGTCTAAATATATTTTATATAGATCTAGTAACTAAATTCATTAACCTTGAAAAATTGATTGGTAATACTGATTACAAAGTAAATCGATACAACTTGAAACTAAATGTCTAGGACTAACTCTATATATGCAAGATTTTATATACCTCCACGTTCACTTAACAATAGTTTTCTCATGTCCAATTAGGTTAAAAGTTGAAATAAACAAATATATATCCAAATACAATACTACGATAGAATATTACTGCGTACCATTTAGTCAACAGTGAACAGTGTTCTATAGATATTCAACATAGTACAAACAAATGGAATCATATTTCAAAGAAACCAAAAGACCATGTAGCGATTTAGAGAACACCAAAGGCATGTCTAATGGACCAAAAAATAACCAAAATCAGAAGAACGAATTAAAAAAAAAAACACGAAAATACATAAAAAGGATTCGTCGGAGATAATTATATCAACATTTTCATTGCGCGAAGTTTGGAGAGCTTTAATGGCTGGAATCTATGAACTCATTAGCACGAACGACGGAGTTTCACGCATCAAAGCGCATCTTCTACTACAGTAAACACAAATAGTATATTTAGTTCGTGGTCTTAGCCTTAGGATTAGATCATGGCTTGGACTTTAGTATTCATTTGATAACGATAAGGGACTACACGAAATGTCGTGCATACACTAACAATAAATAATCTTAATTTGGCCGCAAATCTTGACGCACATGTACATAAAGTCATGATCCCTAATATTATCCACCCTTGATTTTGTTCTCTATTCTCATTTATTCTCCAGAGCTTTCTTTTTCGTTCATGTGCACAAATATTGCTAAATCCTGGAAAAAAAATACATAATAGTTTTTTAATTTTACATAGCGAATCACATCGCTGTTTGTAAAACAAGACGTCTGAATATACTAGTTTCGAATTAGTTTCTGGTTTTGAAGTCTCAAAAAAGCAAATGGCATAAAGCAGAGCCTGACATTGCAAGTGATTCAGAGGATCATGAGTGAAAAACAAGTCTTCATGACACTGAATCTGTATTGGCTCAGAAGATGATCAGGACCTGGATGAGGATGACGCTGAACAACATGATGATACTCTGGCCCGGAAAATAATTAGCGATTATGGGGGTCAGACGGCATTGTTTAAGATTAGTTCGAAGTTCTATTATCTTTTCTATTGTTTACAGCAATGTATTTTTTTTAACTGCAAATAAAAAGTAATTAACTTATTTAAGCCAGAAAATACAAATCGTCGTGCTTATTAGACCAAAAGAAAACAATAGAAAAAACGGAAATATTTTTAAGAATAAACGAAAAAGGAGTTTTGGAACGGTTTCCGGAAACTCTAAAGATCTTGTAAAACCGAGATTCAGACTATTTGTAAATAATATTCATACCTAGGTACTGCAAAATCGTTAACTTCTGACTCCTGTTCTCCTTTATTCTTGTTTTTCCATATTAGCTGATTTATTTCGTTACTTACTAAATGTTTTCGAAATTAATAAAAATGAAGCTGAGCTTAATTATTACGCTTTTGAATATAAAACATTGATTATGTCCAAATACTGGACTGATACGGAGAGGAAATTGAGTGAAGTAGGGTTATCGTCATCGGGAAGAAAGAAGTGGACCAAAAATTAGCCTCTGAAATCAGGCGCAAGTGGCACCATCATAAAAAGGGGTAGAAGCTCAAGATCTAACAAAGTTCTCGCAAAAGTTTTGAGATAGATCAACGTAAAATAGATCTAAAATTATATAAAATTCTGGGCAAATTTTTAGTGATTCCCATGTCCATTCAAATTTCTAATAAAACAAACCCAAATATTGTGATGCCTACTTGCTAATAAATTTAAAGCCATTTTTTTATATGCTTTTTCATTTCAGAATTGTGAATTATTAGGTTAAGAAACACGGTTTAGATTTATCAAAGAGCTTGGAACTAGATAAGACTTGTCTTCGTTTTCGATAAAACTATTAATGTCAAAAATAAGTGTGCCTGTGGACCGCACACCAGAAGTGAACCTTCAGCCCCACATAAGATTAAACGGAGAATTTCCTACAGGCCCGCACAGAATATTAGGTACGCGCGCATCGCACGCTTTTCGACAAGCTTTAAACTAAGTTATATCGAAAGTCTCGTAGCACGTTGGTATGTGGATTGGTCTCTCTCAAAATAGGGGCGATGGCTTCGGGTTCGACCCCCGCAAAAAAACTTGTTTTATTAATTAGTGAGTCGGCTTGGGTTTAATGATAAGTAACAAAATGTCTTTGACTATTTATTTTTTACACGTAACAAAACTACCCCTAAAAACTTCATCCGCACAAACAGGATATGCTACCAATTTTTTTCTGAAATTTATTTTTCAAATGACAATGTTTATATCTGACAGTTGTGCTTGTATTTTTTGATAAAGTTTTCTTGATTTTTCGAAGCAATCCTCCAATTAAAAATTGTTTTTTTTTTGGTGGATCAGCTTATTTGAGGGTGTCTGTTTCCCCCTGTTATTATATTTTTGGTAATAAAGGAGAATCTTGGTGGATAATCACAATAATACAAAGTGAGGTTGGGAATGGCGTCTGTTTGTTCGTCGTGTTCCTCAGATATTACAGAGGAAAATAAGAGTGTATCATGTGATAGCTGTATGCTGCGATTCCATTCCACTGATAAATACTTGGACCTTTCTGCAAGTGAAGTCCGGGCAGTTGTGTTAAAAACCCGGTCATTAATATTCTTCTGTGTTAGTGCCGCGAAGCTTTCAAGAAGATTCCTAACTTGGTCAAGCAGGTTGCGGTGCTGAAAAAACTATAAATTACTTAGATTTGGTGGTTTCAAAGGTAACAAGGTTGGAAGCAAAAATTTCTAAACTAGAGATTAGTGATAGGGTTGCAACAACAACAGTCGGTACGGTTGGGCCTGATAATGCACTGGATATGCTAGCAGAAATGCAAGATCGGGCACCCGAACTAATAACATAATAATGTTTAACGTTGGTGAATCGGTATCGAAAGATGTCAGAGAACGTATAAACCACGACAACCGTATGATAAACACATATCTGCAAAAGATGTCAATTAATACGACAGAGTTTAAATCGATAAGGGTGGGAAAAAGGAATCCAAGACTATTAAAGGTCATTTTTGTAGACACAAAATTTGTAGGAGAATGTTTAAAGCATCAAAATGCCTTAAAGGAGGATAAAATCAAAATAAATGTAGACTTAACACCATTTCAGCAAAATGCATTGAAGGAGATTCAGTGTGAGCTAAAAACTAGAAGGGATAATGGCGAGGAGGATCTGGTTGTTCGACAGGTAAATGGGATACACAAAATAATTAAAAAATTCACTAACCATCCTCGGACTAACCAGAGACATCCTATTGCATCTAAGAGTGCCTAGGATACCGCCCCATTAACAGCATATTTTCATAACATGGAAGGATTGGGAACTAGATTTCAACAGCTTGAGCTTTCTGTTTTAAATTGTTCATATGATATTATTATTATCATAGAATCATGGATAAGTGATGATTTTTCTGAACACGAAATTAGGCTGCATGGGTACAATATTTTATGTTGCGATCGGAGTGCTGAAACAAGTAGCAAAAAGTGGGGTGGGGGGGTAATCCTTGCAGTTTCTGACAGGTTCAGATCAAAAGTTATTCCTTCATCAGCTACGAATGTCGAACAATTATTCATAGAAGTTTTTATCAATAAGCAACGTTATGTCATAGGATCAGTTGATCTACCACCAAGGACACCACTAGAGTGTTACATAGACTATTGTGAATCAGTGAGTAGTATTTGCCAAACTTATCCTGATAGTAAATTTATATTACTGGGAGACTATAACTTACCGGAGGCAGAACTCACACGCTATGGTGCTTTGTGAATATATGTCATTTCTCAATTTTTTTGAGAAAGTAGTGCATCCTAATGATAATGGTAGATATTTAGATTTAATATTTACAAGCATGTCTGAAGTCAGGGTTGTAGCAGCCATCGATCCCCTAATGCCTTTACAAAATAATCACATAGCTTACACATTTGGTCTATCATGTAATACTGAGCCCAACTTGAAATATGAAGAATGTTACTTTGACTTCAGAAATGGCTCGAGAAATGGTAACTATTTAGCGATTAATAGCTACTTGGCCAGTGTCAACTGGGATGAGTTATTTTTTGACTTGGATATTGATTCTGCTGTACAAAGGTTTTATGAAACAATTAATACTGTTCTTAATCTTTTCATTCCAAGAAAGCTTATAAAAAGCTCTAACTTTCCTAAATGGTTTTCTCCTCATTTAAAAAACTTAGTCTAGTCATAAAAAATACTTGCATACAAAACTTGAAGCTAATTACTTACTGTTTTCTGATTTAAGAACTAAATGCAAGGCAGAAAGTCAGAGGTGTTATAGGCGAGGAGTTATCTAAGAACGGTTGCTAAAAACTTACAATATAATCCATGTCATTTCTGGAAATACCTACATTAACGATAAAAGAAAGTCTAACAGTGTTTCAGGTCATATGCATCTTGATGACCAAACTGCAGATGACCCCCAATCTATAGCTGACCTGTTTGCTGAGCATTTTACCAGGGTGTATGATGCCACAATATGCACCCCACCTGAAACTGGGTCATGTTCCAAAGAAAATATTTCTTTCCAAAACATTAGAATTTCTGAAATCTATGAACCCATTTGTCAACTGAAAAATGCGCTTTTCACAGGCCCAGACAATATTCCAATCTACTTTTTAAATACATGTTCATTCACAATTTTTAAACCTTTATATATTCTGTTCAACTCATCTTTGTTAACCGGCATCTTTCCAACTACCTATTCACAAATCAGGTGAAAAAGAAAATATTAGAAACTTTCGTGGTATCTCTAAGCAGTCAGGTGTGCCGAAGTTATTTTATAAGTTGGTCTATAATCAATTAAGTTGGCAGTGCAAGGGACTGTTATCATTGAAACAACATGTGTTTGTAGTTGGGAAATCCACAATAACTAATTTGGTAGCATATGAAGTGGACCTGTTAGAAGCCTTGGAGAGGAGATAACAAGTGGACTCAGTCTACACTGACTTCTCCAAGGCTTTTGATAGAGTCAATTTTGACCTCGTATAATCTAGGATTTTCCAAGGAAGCCATAAAATGGATGTCAAGCTTTCTGGAGGGTCGGGAACAAAGAGTCAAAAACTGTTTAATTTTTTGTCAGATACCTTTAAGGTTTCATCAGGACTACCTCAAGGTGGCCAATGTTCACCTTTGGAATTTAATCTCTTTGTAAACGATGTCAGTGATGGCTTGCAATCATCAGTCCTGTTCTTTGCGGATGACTTGAAACTGTACAGTGATAAGAGATCTCACCGACATTCTGATATTGCAGAAGGATATTGATACACTTTGAAATTGGAGTCGCACCAATAACCTGGCACTTAATATAGCTAAGTGTTTCCAGATCAGCTTCTATGAATAATTTGAACTTAGGTTATAAGAGTCGGGTTGAGATCTGGGTGTCACTTTTAATGAGAATGTTAACTTTAATGATCACATTTCGCAGATAACATCAAAAGGTCTGAAACTCCTTGGATTTACATTGAGAAATTGTAGTGAGAGCCCAATTAATGTAACAAAAGTTGTGTATTGTTCGCATGTTCCCTCCCAACTTGATAATGGAACACAAGTGGTCTCCCATGTATGATCAGTACATTACCTTAATAGAAAAAGTGCAGAATAAGTTTCTTAAATATTCTGCTTATAAAATGGGAATCCCAGCGGTAAACTATGACAGAAAAATAATATTAGATACATTAAAGTTAACAACACTTTCCAATAAAAGGACTCAACTTGACTCTGTATTTATTTTCAAACTACTATAACTCTATTTCGAAATGGTGCGGAGTAATAAAACCTACTTATAAATGCAAAACGCTAACAGAGTGGTCAAATAAATTTTTGTGATTTCTATATATTTAGCCACAGCTGTTATAGCCTGCTGTATTATATTTTAACCATTCCACCCTGTTTTGTATGGCAATCCCGCTGCAAACAATAGGCTTTATTAGCAAAGGGGCCATTTCTACCTGCAGTAGCGTACGTTTGGGTATTTAATTTAAAATACCTGTTTTACCTACGTACTTTTATTTATTCACTTATTTATGTATATTCAAAAACAGTTAGTATTACTGTAACATTTTATCACATATAATATTTATAAGAATTGCGATTTTGTGTAAACAGTTATGTAGAGAACTATGGTATATCATTTTCGTCGTCAGAAAAATCCGTCGAATCTTCGTCATGTTCCAAGGATATAATTAAAGGCTCTACAATTAGGTCAATTAAATGGTCTAGTTTCCACATTTTTTCTTCTTCTTTTATAACATGCTCAATACACTTACGCCATTTTTCAGAATCGACATTTTTTAAAGATTCCTCAAAGATAATTTTAACATCTTTCATTTTAAACGTTGTGTTTCTCCTTGCTACATAACTTTTTACTTGGGCCCAAACAAGTTCAATGGGATTTAATTCGCAATGATACGGAGGCAGACGAAGAATAGTAATATTTCGTTTCTGTGCAATTTCGTCAACTACATACTCGGTGAAACGAGCTTTATTTGAGGACACTATGGACAACAGTTCCTTTTTCACCATACTTTCATCAAATGGTATGTTATTCTGTCTAAACCACTGAATAATATCCGCTTTTCTCCATGAATTAGTTGGTATTCTGTCAACTTTTCTGGAATGATAACTCGCATTGTCCATCACTATCACAGAATTAGGTGGAATGAGATCTAACATTTGTTCAAAATATTCTTCGAACACATCGCCATTCATGTCTTCATGGTAATCGCCAGAATGATTTGACTCAAACATTAACAAACCGCCCTCAACAAAACCATCAACACTTCCAAGGTGTGTAATAATCAGTCGCTTTCCTTTCCCAGATGGTGGTTTTAGTCCGGTGGACCAGCCTTCTAAGAATGCTTGACGAAAACTTGAAATATTTTTGTCTTGCCAAATCTTTCCAACCGTATATCCATCATTAAGCCATGTTTCGTCCAGATAATAAATCTTTCTATTCTCACTTCGAAACTGCTTTATCTGTCTTAAGTAATGTCTCCTCCAGCAAATAATTTCATCTTTTTCGATTAGGAGCGATTTCCTGCTTTGTTTTTCCCAGCTGAAATTCATTTGTTTTAAAGTTGTCCACAATTTCTTCCTGCTTGGAGACATATTTTGGTCTTGCTTCAAGGCTCCTAAAATTTTGTCCATGGTTGGTATTTCCTTATTAAAATAAGAGGAATGTACTGTTGTTCTAATTATAAGTTTGTAGTCTTCATCGATAGGCACCGTCTTTCTTCCTGAAGATGGTATAGGTGGTTTTACAGCTCTACTTTTTCGTTCACACCTTAATTTATATATCGACGTTTTTGAAACACCCGTCATTTGCGAACACCAGCGGCGGATCTAGGGACGCGTGGACCTCAGGGCAAAATATATTTA
>MU194662.1:1719-18286 GCA_016904865.1 Pissodes strobi | reverse complement strand
AGGCTTAACCATGCTTAACACATTTAACATGATGTTGTATGTTGTTTAATATTTTAGATTAAAACACTATTTTATGACTGTCTTGGTTAAAGAAATTTGATGTTTTTGTTATTTTTCACTTCCGTTAACCACATCTCACTACCGTTAATTCTCCATTTTAGTTTTTCTCTAAAACTATAAAATTGAGCTAGACCACATAGAATATGAGACTTATTATATAATATTGTAATAAAAAATCAAAGTCTGCAAACAATTTATTTATTTTTATTTTTTTCAAATGTAGTTGCACAAAATGCAGAATTTTGTCGGAATGACCCAAAAATACTATATGAGTGCATGCAGGAACTATCTGCCTGCTGTTTGGTGTACCTTACCAAATATAAAGAATTTATGAACCCTAGAGTACTTATAATTTATTCTGGGGAACCCCCTTAGCCCTAAAATGTAAGATATTTAAATTTTCGCCTAAATATCAACATTATCATGCTAATTTTATAGTTTTTAAATATAGATTTTAACCTTTGCTTTATTTTTGTAATAAACTCACAAATAGGAAAGCGTTAACGATAATTGAACTTGAACTTTTTTAACGGAAGGTCTCTACACTGTGTCCATATCAAAAATAAGGAGGGCCAGTATGGGAACGCTAGAAACGGTAAAAGATACTGAGTCCTATTTACGACTCCGCTGAGTTGTAGCAACAGAGCAACAGCTAAGCAGAGTTGAGCAATTATGTCCTCGACAATATGTCCTTTAATAAGTTTTAAAACTCCGAGTACTACCGGAGCTATGAAAAAACCTAAATTTTGGAAAATCGTTCAATTTTTTTCCTGGACTTAAAAACGCATCTCCAAATAAATTGCACTTTTGCATTGCCACTTTTTCCACTCTATCCAATAGTGGTACTCTGTCACGGGCCATCATCAACTTGCTATTTGCAGGCCATGCATCAATGCTGTTTGCGCTGTAAATACGACTGTGCTGTGTGTGTTTTTTTTTGGGTACTGAGTAGCGTGTTGATTGGTTAGGTTGGGTGAGTATGTAGAATATATATTTTACGCGAATATTTTTCTTACTTCGCATTATTGAATCTTGATGTTCGAGGCATTCATTTTTCAAATGTTAATCAAAAGTTATTTATTTGCTTCGCCACTTTAAGATTCCCCACACTCACAGGATATTTAAATCCGCATTTGATAAAAAGAGACTATTTTTCACTTCTTGAATTGGGTAATTTCTTATTAGCACTCACTCCCAGGGAATTATTTGGTAACATGAATCCTTCATTCATTTCTTTTGTAGTTCTGGCATGTTCTATTATCTTTCGAATGTTCCGCTTATATATTTTTCCACAAAATATAAATGAATAATGAAGACTAAGGCTACATTTGACATGGACAAATTTTAAGTAAAATATACAGCAACGGTTGAAGCATTTTTGAATCATTAAAAACGCTTAATAAGATTTTCATATATGACGAAGAGTTAAATTAAATTAGTGACAATATTTTTTAAAATTTTAATGCTCATGAAAAATGCTTAGCAGTTTGTTTCTCAAGTTTTAGAAGTCAAATATTTAACATTTTGCGGTCATGTCTTTGTGCACCAACATCTGTCAGCATTGAGAGCAATTTTTCATCAACCTATTGGAATTTGTATTAAGAATATTTTCTTACAGGAATTGATAATCCACTTGTGTCTTGATATTATGGGTGTGGTATGCTGGTATCTGTAAATATCGAGATAAATATGCAATTAATAAATATTATGTTTTATCATTATGCTCATTATGTTTATCGAGTATAGAACAAGAACTGCATAGAACTGGAATAACGTATTTGGCTACTTTTTGTGTACCTCGAAGACGGTAGGTATTCGAATACTTTCCACATGTGTTATCTGATATCCGTATTGTCGTATAAAAACAAATTCTTAATTAATAATTCTTAAGCCTAGTTAAATTGTCATGTGTGAAATTTTAAAAATATGAAAAGGAGACAATGTCATTCTATGTAATAGAAACAAAATTTTAGGGAATTTACAGTGTGTCCCAAATTTGGCTTACATGTATTGCTATTTCGGAAACTATAAGAGTTAAAAAAACAGCTAAATAGGGAAAGTTTTAGACAATTATTATGTTTACAAAATAATGGCGCTTGTCGGGCGGTTCTAGCTGTTTTGGTTTGTGAGATATTTTGAAAAAATTAAAATAGTGCATTTTCGAAAAAGTCCTGTAATTCCTTCAATTATAAATATTTTCAAAATCCGTTAAAATCCTTTTATGGCAACTTTTTACAATGATGTTCAATGATGTCTCTCACTTGTATTTTTTAACGGGGATTTCAGGTACTTCCCATAAGAGTTTCATGAGAGAAATAGAGATGGATATATCATTCCTATGTGGAGTATCCGAAGTACTTTTAAAAAATGCAAGTATTATACATCATTGAAAATGTAATAATAAGTTCTATTCAAAATAATTAAAATCCAATATGGCGACCATAAGGAAAAATAAACATGATGATGGTTCCAGAAATCCGGAACGTCGTAAATCAAATCTGACTGGACAGGCAAATTCTAGGTAAAAGTTGTCTTAAATAGATTTCATGGATTTTGAAAATTTTTATAAATAAAGGAATTACATGATTTTTTCTCGAAAATGCACCATTTCAGTTTTTTCAAAATATCTCACAAACCAAAACTTCTAGAACCGCGCGGCAAGCGCCATTAATTTGCAAACATAATTGTCTAAAACTTTTCGTATTTAACCGTTTTTCTAACTTTTATACTTTCCGAGACAGAAATACCCTGTAAGCCAACTTGTGACACATTGTATATTACATGCTATGGCACATAAAATGTGTTTAGGCTCTTCTGTAGAATTGAATAATTCGATAATATATTTATAGAGTGTACGATGTAAAACAGTTCAGCCTGAGTTCTCGCCGAATTCTATGCATTTGGAAAATGCTCTAAGTAAGTCTCGCTTCTAAAACTATAGAACTTTTAATTTATTTTTTTTGTAGTTCTTATAATAATTGAAATGCCGTACTGTGTCGTAAGAACAGGACGGACTCCTTATGAAATTGTTATCATGTCACCCTGTATGCTTAATTAAATAGCAATACTCGCAATACTAGCATTAAGCTAGGATAGCGAAAATATATTTTAAATTTATGAAATTGCCTGCGCTGTGTACGAGCACCTCCTTTGATTGTGTGGGCCTATATCCTTCTTTTTTTTAACCATCTATTAAGATAAAAACATAATTATTATATATTAAATATTAACCATGGTTTAATGTGCGAAAGAAGGAGTCTGAATTTTCTTAAATCAGTTGTTTCTTTTAAACAAAAAATAATTAAAAATTCACATTTTTGACTCCAGCAATCTCAAACTAACCCTTAGGAAGCTGAAAACTACCCAAACTAACCTAAAAAAGACTTCCTTTCGAAGGCAAATTTTACTACGTTTTCAAAAGAACAAAATCTAAAAATTACTAACTAATAGGATCTCTTTCAGTACTATTTGATGCATTTTCAAGAATTAGTAGATTTTCAGAGCATGCAATTCGATTTGAATATTATTTCAGAGTTCTACACTGCATGCAAATAGGCATCGTGGTCGATTTCAGTCTAAATCCTATTTCGTTTTTTCTAGGACCGAATCGAATCGAATTGAATCAGAACGAACCAAATCTAGAGAATGCCAAATAATATCTCTTTTTACCATTAATATTTTAACTTTTGACTCATGATTTTTTGTGAGTTATTAATAACAAAAGAACTAATAAATTCAACATTAGCTGATAGATACTGCCACTTGCCAAAGAATGACAATTACTAGCAGATCGCAAATGTTAAAATTTCAGATAGACATCAACCCAATTTTAATATTGCCCATAAGTAAGGAAAGTAGGGGAACTGAAAATAAAAAATGGGATAACAACTCAACCCGGCCTTTTCCGTCACCAAAAAGGTCACCTAAATATTACAACTAAACAAAACTTGTTCGAGAAGGATCAAGAACAAATCTACATCCAACATGCTAACATGCACATCAGCTGGATGAGAGTGAATAAAATCAGATGTAATCATTCAAATCATGTAACATCTAAGCACAAATAAACTACCTCAAAATTTAAAACACAGATATAAAAGTATCACTCAGGCATCATCATTTAAAAAGAATAACAAACAAAACATAGAACATGTATTAGAAATTCCTGAAAATCTCACTTCGTTTCTCGGGATTGCGAGATAAGTTAATGGACTGCAGTATAAAAATACTTTATCTGCAGTGATAATATCTTATCTGCTTTCCTCTCTATTAATTTTGCCTAAATAAAATTATGGAAATGGAAATGCTTGATAACTCATTAGGGCATACGAGGATATGTTAAATACCGTTTTTCGTCTTATGACATGACCCACATTTGGATGTGAATACAAAAAGTAATGATTTTTTATTTCATTACATTATCGGAAACCTGAAATCTACCAACCTTTTGGGCTTGTGCAAATTTAGAATTTATTAAAATTGATTCAAAAATCTAAAATTACAGGTTTGGCGTATGCGTATGCATTTTAAGATCCTTTACAGTCATAGGGCACTATGCTACATTAGCCTTCTGATCGGGGGATTAACGTCACTTTCACTTTATCTACGGTCCAGTCAGTTTATTGCATCAGGTCTAGTTAGTCTAGTGGTCAGATTCTGCGTTTGCAATACGGACCCGCGTTCAGTCCAGACGCGACGGAGGCAAGACATGTTTTCTTTTTTTTAAGGCTTTGTTTGCTTCTTTTTGTAAATTTGGATGAGTTTCAATTAGTTTCGTTTGGTAGCGCCCCGAAACGAGTGAAGAGAGTGGACGGACATGCGTGAAGGGTTAACAGTACTCTAAACTGACGTTAACCCATCAATCAGAAGCGGCTAATATAGCATAGTTCCGTAGGACTGTAAAGGATCGTAGTAATGCTTGGCTTATACAGCTCTCAATTCTAGGAGCTGGGGGTAACCTTCCGTTACTAGTACAACAGAGGATAGGTACATCCATCCTAGAATATAGCGCACTAGCTACTGCTTCTAAACAGTCGGTGAATAAATGATCTGTTATAGACATTTGTCTACTGTTACAGTTCTATAGTATCTGAGGTCTGAGATAATTACAACGTTTTTGACTAGGAGAAGACTACGTTTAAAACATGTTTTTAGCATAGTATAAAATTCTAAATTAACGACTAACAAAAATGATACAAAAACATACACTGCTTTCAATTCTAATAAAAAACATAAAATAGCAAAAAAAAAGCTGAAATCAAAACAAAATGTGAACTTCCCTCCAGTCCTATTTTGGATCAAAATCATGAAATTCTATAACAAATTAAATATAAGAAGGTACTGCACGTAAAAAAACTGAGACATTAAAATTGTAGCTCCTAAGCAATAAATAAGGAGGATATAAAAGTTATTTGAAAAAGGTTATCGCCGGTTACAAGACCTCATCTTATTAGATTATGCAATATGAGAAGAAAGCAGAATGTATTCTAATAGCCCAAAGGTTTAGCGTCTGCTTGTAATAGATTCTGCTGGCCTAGTTTTATTTCAGCGTAAAGTATTGTACTGTTAAACAAAGCACAATATCATATAAAATCTAAATTTAAATAAATATGCCGATTTACAAAGGTCTCACTGTCGAGCAATATTCATTGATAACTCAGAGATCCGACTTGTTAGTAGGTTTTCCATAGCAGAACATGTAACCTTTGCAAAGGAGATGCTGGTCGAATGGTGCTATTACGTGAGCTATGCCAGTTTTTAGTTTTGTATATATAGGTATACTAAGTATGGTGCGACGTAACAATACATGTGTATTGTGACGTCATAAGCATATTTCAAGGCGTTCGACTTATAAAAAAAAGAAAAAATGCGTGTCCACTTATTTTTCATGGGCTATCGAAATAAGCAATAAAAAAATTTGATGAAAGTTCCTCATTGGGCGATAGTTTGTGGACGTGGTTCTCCTGCCTTTTATGGGAACAGGTTGCACTGGAGCGACTTTCCAAGAGGATGGGTAAATCCCTTTTCCGTATGACAGAGAAAAAAGCCTGGAAAAAACGGGTGTTAGTTCGTTGGCGCAGTTCTTTAGCACGATGGCGGGTATTCCGTCCGGTCCTGAATCCTTTTGCGTATCTAGTTCTTTAAGGATTTTGCGAATATCACGGTGATGAAACTTGACTTCTGCCATGGTAGTGTTGATGTTCGATATGGTGGGGAGAGTCTTGCCTTGGGGGACGTCTAAGGCAGAGTGCGATGAAAACATTTTGGCGAGCATGTTTGCTTTTTCCTTGGCTGTAGTCGCCGTGATGCCACGTTCGTCTGTCAAAGGTGGGAGAAACGTTTTTGTAAAGTTGTTACTTACTGCCTTTGCTACCGACAAGAAATTCCTGGAACCACTGGGGCGATGCAAAAGTTTATTCCTGATCCTTTGATTGTGTTTGTCCTTAGTTTCGTCGATCACACTTTTGCATTCGTTTGTCGCTTCGACAAAATAGTTGCGATTTTCAGCGGTCTAATTTTTCTGCCAGTACTTGTAGGTTTGCTGTTTCCTACCTACAGCTCTTTCGCATCTTCTGTCGAACCAGGGCTTTCCTTTTGATGGTAACTTGATGGAATTTGGGATGTATGCTTCCATTCCTGAGGAGATTACTTGCGTGATCTCTTCGCAGCAGACTGACCGGCCGTCAGTGCCAAAGCAGAAGTCGAGCCAAGGAAAATCTAGGTTGAACTCCCTTAGATCGTCCCAGTTTGCAGAATTGTAATGCCAGATTTTGCGAGGCAATGGCGGATCCTTCTGTATGAGTGGCAATATTCACAAACCGCTGTAATAAGTTTGTGGTCGGAAGTACCTAATGGCGGACCAACTGTAATTGTGTACTGGTCACGATTGGTGGTTAGAAAAAGATCCAGGAGGGCGGCGAATTCGCTCCTCTCTGAGATTCGAGTTGGTTCGTCTACAAGTTGAGTAAGCCCGCAGCTGATGGCAAATGCTTCAGCTTCTCTACCTTGGTTGTCAGTCTTGTTGTGATGTTTGAGCCAGTTGGTGTTGTGGGCATTGAAGTCTCCCAGAACGATTATTTCTGGACTGGGGTGATCAACCTCTATTGAGTCAAAAGTGGTAGCTAGTGTTGAAAAAAAGCTTTGGAAGGCTCTATCGCTCGGAGGGCGATAGAGACAACATATAAACTTGGTTAATCCCTTGGCGGTGAACTTGAGCCACATGACGTCAAGGTTGTTGTTCGAGTGTTTCCTCGCGGTGACGTGAAAGGTCGCTTCGGATAAAAAGGGATATTCCGAACTTATGTCTAAATCGGGTATGTAAGTCGTAACCAGGATAGGGGTAGTTTACTGTTGTTTTAGAACATACTTGTGTTTATGTAAGGGCTAGTATGTGTAGTCTATTGGCTTGTAGATGTTGGTGTACCGAATTTATGTTTGTATTTAGGCCTCTTATGTTGTAGAAATCTATTCTAAATTGGTTTGGTATCTTTGCTGTCTGTGAAATGCGGAATGAAGGGCTCCCAGGACCACCCAGCGCCCGGAGATCCGAATGGCCGGGGAGTTTACCTCCGGAATATTTTGATCCTGGAAGCACCATCATGTCCATATATTCTTACAGTGAAAGCATATGAAAGTAGCGCTTCCCAGTTCTGGTGGGGTGGTCTTTCACCGGACGATGCGAGTAGGCGTATGCATCTACCACCTCGGCCTCAGACTCATTCCTTTGGTGGTCCCTAGTCTGACAGGGATAAAAATGGGGTTTGTTGGATCACTCCAGACTTTGTACTTTGGTGTTCTCCAGCCTGGGGGAGGACAAAGGGATTTGATGGGCCACATCCCGTGGCAACTCAGAATGGCGGGGGCGTCACTCCTCGTAATCAAACTGCTCTTACCAGTTTGACGTTCCTGCCCGTTAATACAATGCAGCCCCTTTTATCACAAACTGTCATTGTTCAGCTCCAGACTTTGTACTATAATGTTCTCCAGCCTGGAGGAGGACGGTGGGATTTGATGGGTCACATCCCGTGGCAACTGGGAAGGGTGTCACTCCCCGTAATCAAACTGATCTCACCAGTTTGACGTTCCAGCCAGCAGGAGCGTCTGATGCCTATGGAAACATGTCGCGGCACCAGAGGACGAGCATGCTTTTCAATAAGAGGACATCAAAAACGTAAGCTCTAAGCTGTCAAACGAGGTCGTTCATCCGTACACACGACATAATAAAATAATCCGTCCAATTGGGAGCTGCTAGGCAGTACTCTGTCGCTTCTTGGATGAAACGCAGAACACTAATAGAGGAGCCATGGGTAGGTCAATTCAGGATTACAGGACTTACTAAAACTAGTATAGGCCTATCTATACTTCACCCACAACAGAAAGACCGAAGACAGCAATATATGTACCTCAGCATATCAAAGCGTCTACAGTACCTGTCTACTTCTGATCTAACGGCCGTAAAGGTAACATCTGTATGGGTAACACTTCATTCTACACGCGAAATGGAGGACTTAGTAGCCACTCCCAAGTAACAATTTAAATGCTAGTTAGATTTATATCAGTTTTAAAATGGTCAGTAGAAGTACTTGGGTTTTATGAACACCTTCAAACATGTTAAGAGATCTTAAAGTCCACTTATTCCTAAAAAATAAGTTTTAAAGCAGCCTTGGCAGCAATAATATTAAGTGTCCATGGACCTGAGACCGGTTACTCTTGTGTTAGCTTTAACGAGGCTTTTGTGTTATCAATCTTAAAACTTGTTGATCATTTGGCTGGAGGGTTTAAAGTCTGTTAGTTTTAAAATAATCTGTCTTAAGACTATAGCTTTAAGTTGGATTTAAAACATATTCTTTAAGCACTTCATAAAACTTGCAGTTTTATATAAGATAGCAATAAAGCTCAAGCCTTAGATTGGCTACTTATAGAAGACTGTATTACGAATACTGGGAAAATATAATTAATGCTATATAATCTTTAAAAAATCCTATTGGACTTTTCCATTGCTTTCTTAAACCATTACTTTTACCCCCACCGCCTAGAGCTCTTTTAAAACGGCCATCTTGTCATTCTGACTATCTGTCGTCTTTCAGTAGCGGTGTTCAATATAATTTCCTTAAAAATGGCAAATATTTCACATAAATACTTACAAGTTAAAAGATGTGGTAATCTTAAAAGAAAAAAGTAAAGTTGCAATCTTTAAAGATAATAAATCAAAATGTAGATCAACATAAAACTGGACAAACTTTGAGGTTATGATGAT
Source organism: Pissodes strobi (assembly GCA_016904865.1). NCBI lineage: Eukaryota > Metazoa > Arthropoda > Insecta > Coleoptera > Curculionidae > Pissodes > Pissodes strobi. Next base: position 8,970 of record MU194662.1, on the reverse strand, counting down.
CTAATTGGGCGCGGAAACTTGATCGCAGCGCTAGAAGACTTATGCGAGCACCGTGTCGCGATAAGGCCAAGTAGTTTTATGAGCAGGCCGAGCAACCTTGGTCAAGACTAAGAAGCTTTACTCTAAGGAACAGTTTAAGGTTAAGGAGTAAACAGATTAATTACATGTTATGACAAAAGTAATAGGATTTATGCCTTCTTTCTAAGAAACCTTGAGGTTTTAAATGATAAGAGGCCATATTTCTTACAAACAGCACAAGCCTCCATATTGGAAATATTTTAGCGAGGTAATATTATTCAATAATTTTATCAAAATTTCGCAGTTCCTACCTAAAAAAAATAAGAGGATATTAACAGTAATACAATATAAGATTACAAGCAAACATTTTTAAGTTTGTTTATAATAATTAAACCGTGTTAAGAATTAGTCAGTATGTCAGTAATAATTTAATTATTTCTAAAAAAGCGGTAAATTCAAGGTGCTTTAATTTTTAGAAGGTATCTTCCATATTTCATCGAAAAAGCCGACTGCGTTATAATTTTTGTCTCCTATTTCGGCGAATTTAACAGACTTTGGTATTGCATTTCCAACATGTTTATTCTTAGGAGTTGGAATGCATCACCGACTAGACATTGCGGACATTTGTTTGATGTAACTGGTTTACAGGTTATGATAATTTTATCTATAGTATATTATTTTATATGGAGGAAAAGTAATACTTTTCATGGCGCGCCCGTGTTTAACAGCCGAACGGAGTGAGGCTGGTAATAGAGAGCAAGCCATGAAAAGTTACTTTTCCTCCAAATAAAATATGCTGTTTTTTCTTCAAATGTCGACAAATTAATGCAAAAACGTCTCTTTTTAATAGTAATAATAATTATTATTAAAGATAAGTGGGTTCGCAAGGCGGCTTAGACCGGTGCGATGTCGGTGAATAGGCTCAGGTTGTTGCTATAGTATTGTAACATAAAGCTGTCAGTGGACACTGTCAATAATAATTATATTTTTAAAATTGCGTGTTTGATTGTATTTTAATTCCGTATTGATAAGCAGTTATTGAGTAAGTTCGATTAAACAATAACCAATTTGTTCCTAAATTAGTGATTTTTAGAAATGCAGTCACAAATTGAGTGATAAATACAAATTTTAGTTTAATAACTCTTGAATTGTTGACTCTTATTTTGATGTTTGTTTGTATTGTATCTATGTTGCTATGACAACACTTTTACCTCCGTCGGCGGAAAAGTGAAAAGTAAAGCTCCGGCGGAGGAAAAACGAAACTTCACTGCCGCCTACACAGTCGAGCAATGACGGATTTACTGACGTTTGAAGAAAAAATATATTATAAAACTCAGAGTTCTAAAACTCATCCTAATCTTAGATCACTAAAAATGCTATGGTTTTAAATGAAACTTGTTAAAAGTTTTATAATTGCCTTGAAGGCAATGGTAAGAGAATCTATTTCAATGCAAGTTGGTTTTAAACAAGCTTTAAGATTTGGTCTTGAGTCCCTCATAGGAGTGGGCCCTTTTGCTGTAAGAAGGCCTTTATCTTGCCTTCAAGAGGTTGTCTAGAGCAAAGGCTTTAAGTGAGTCTTATTCATTTGGTTGTAACAACGTCTTGAAAACCATATTAAAGCTTCTTTTGTTACTTGGGCAGCCAACACCATAAATGGGAGGTGGCGCACACGAACACCAAATTACTCAGAGCAGTAAAGAAAACAATCCAGAGGTATCATTATATGATTATCTATCTATATTGTATATAGCAACCTTTACATTTTAAATAAAGGTAATGTGCCAACTCTTATAAACTCCAGGAGTCAAACGATTATTGATATAACTCTCGCCTCGATGAGCGTATCTCAACTCAATCGATCTTAAACTGGCAGATATCTGATACAATGACAATGTCAGATTACCGATGGCTAACCTTTCAACTTAACCTAATTAAGGCTCCCAAAATTTTTTTGGTGATACTGGATGGACTAATCGGATTCAGTTTCAGAGTCAACTTTGGATAACCCTACGAAAAATCGAGAGAAATGCTCTTAAATATATGTACGCTCGATTAACAGACTGTTATAAATAAAGCTTTTAAAACCTCTTGCCCAGTAAAGTCATCACAACAACAGCCAAACAATAGTTGATCCAAGAGCTGGATGAACTTAAGGGTGTTGCGAGAAAATCCTTTACGCGAAAATAACCATAAATCAAGCAGGCTAAGAACAATAGTACAAACCTGCGGTATTTCAATATATTGTTAGGAACTAACAACTGCGTGCCTGAAGAGTCTGCTGAGAGAAAAATTGAGGATTACTCACAAACTACGAAGCTATACAAAGTTTTCGCTAAACGCAAAAAACAAGATCTAGATCTATTAACAAAGGAAGACGATACTAAAACATGCGACCTATCGAAACTCCTGAACTGGTTAGGCAACCCCATTCCCCTGGTTCGTTGACAGCAGATACTAGTGATTGGGCAGATGGGAACGCGATTTATTTAAAACCGCATAGACGTTATGCGTGCAGCTCTACTATAGTGGATTCAATTAAGGGGTTTAGAGCAAGCCTAGCGCTGCGTTACATCCTGTTGGTATGGAGAAAGGTCAAATAGCAAAAGCAAGAAGGACAAACTATAACATCCCTAAGGTACAAAGGTTATAATGTTGATTTACACTGCTATCATCATAAGACCGATGATTTCCTATGAAACCGTAGTCTGGTGGCCCAATCATAACGAGAGCGATGATAATGATACCAATCAGAGCTATGGAAGTAATGTTGTGCTTGCCGTCCCTACATATTCATTTTAACAAGATGGTTTTAATGACAATGCAAGGCTTAGAGTTGTTGATGTACAACCTAGTGTAGAATGTGGAGAGACTAGAAGTTGCTTGTAGAAAGGGCCTATTTAATGACTGCCACCACTGCAGGCCAGTGCAGACAGCATACCTCCTAAGTTTGTCAGGGACAAGTTATATGCAATATAAACGAGAATATAAATAAACCCCAGCGAGCCAACTGAAGGTGTAGTTAGCGTTTTTGTAGTGGCTTCAAAAACATAAGTAGGACCCGATTATGGAATCTATACCCCCGATTATGGCTAGAGCTCAAATGATTTATGGAAAAGAATGCAACCATAGTTTATACTGAACTGGTTGGCATATCCATAGTGGCAAAAGAAATTGTCCGCAAAAATATCGAGATAAGACATTGCAAATCTACATGAATAGTAGAGAGGTACTACCGATCCTGAAAAGTTGCTGCAAGCCTAGGCAGAATCTCTGTCTGTTAGATTAGAAGGCATGTACAGTATGAAGACAACAACACAGCGGATAATAATAATAATAATAATAATAATAATAAATAGTTTATTATTCCATTGTAAATTAAATATACAGAAAACATATACAAAATAAAGAATACAATCCTGGAATAAATGGCCCGATTTTCAGCTTCCTTTCGAGAGAAAGGTGCTGCTAAAGCCAATAAATGTACCAAAAAAAAACATTTCAAGCTATATACCTAATCCTAAAAAAAAGAAAAGAGAGAGAGAGAGAAAAGAAAAGAGAGAGAGAAAAGAAAAAAACAAGTCTAGGCAATTACATCAATAACTTAATCTAATTAATTTCACAATCATTCCTCAAGTAGCTGTTGTTTAATTATTTTCTTTAAAAGAGAGCACTGAGAGATTATAATCAATTATTTTAAACTTATTTAATAAAAACGAAATTTGGTATGAAAACGATTTTTTATACAACTCTTTATTATGGCGTGGTATGGTTAAAATAAACTGTCGTCGCAAATTCAAATTATGAACGTCAGTTTTAAATGTTAGTTTTTCAAACAGATAAGGAGGACTTTTAAACTTTATAATCTTGTAAAATAAACAAACTGAGTGCAGAGTACGCCGCTGGACCATGTTCAGGCACCCCAACTCCCCTGTTCTGTGAGAGACCCTCTGCCTACGTCTTATACCATAGATTAGGCGTATACAGTAGTTTTGCATTTTTTGAATTCTTTTAACATCGATAAGTCCAGAAATGGACCGTAAACGTTATCACAGTAATGAAAATGCGATAGAATTAAAGTATCTCATAGCATAGTTTTTGTTCTTCTAGATAAAGAGTGGCGATGCGAAAATATATGTTTAAGCATAGAAAAAGCTCTATTCATGCAAAGAGTGACGTGTTCTTTAAATTTTAACTTTTTATCCATAATTAGTCCCAAGTTTTTATGCGAGTTTTCAAAATTTACATCCTCGTTACCTATTCGAATGGATACTGTATTCGAAATCGACTCACGGACGCTATCAGCACAGAATAAGAGAGCTGCAGATTTTTGCCGATTAATTTTAAGCAGATGATCCTCAGAGATTTGCAACAAATTATTTAGATCATGATTTATTTGATAGTTTATGTTAGTTGCCTCTCCGGGATCAAAAGATATGTAGATTTGTGTGTCATCTGCGTAAAGGTGATAATTACAAAACTGTAAGCATTTTACAAAGCTGGATGTGTATATGCTAAAGAGAAGAGGACCCAGAATGCTACCCTGGAGAACACCCCTCGTGACACTATGTGACCCAGACCGCTCCCCATCGAGCATCACCCCCTGTGTTCTGTCAGTCAAAAAAGATGAAATGAAGTCTACCGCACCCACATCAAAGCCAATGTATTTCAGAATTGCGATAAGAATACTGTGATGTAACATGTCAAAAGCTTTAGTATAATCAAGTAGTATAACTATAGTGGCTTTGCTGTGATCCAGTGCCGAAACCACATCGTCCACCAAGTCAGAGAGGGCAGTACTACAGCTGTGTTCGGCTCTAAAGCCAGACTGTTTTCTTGGGTAAAATATCATTATGGGAGAGGAAAGGTGAGATTTGCAATTCCATGACTTTTTCTAATATTTTAGAAAATGTGGGCAATATTGAGATAGACCGAAGGTGACTCAAATCCGAAGGGTTATTAATTTTAGGAATCGGGGTAACATTTGCCTCCTTCCAAGCCAGTGGAAAGTATGATCTGGTAATGCAACAATTTATTATATGTGTTATTACAGGTACAATTATTGGACAACAAAGAGCTATTAGAGTAATATTTAGTTTATCGGCCCCAAATGCTTTTGACTTTATTTTTAAAATTAAATGAGATATTAATTGCTCATTTACAGGAGTAAAAACAAATGTATTGTCATGCAAATGGTGTCTGGAATAAAAGTCTATTAGGTTTTGATTAACAGTCGGGTACTTCGTGATAATTCTGTAAAAAGTATATTAAGTTTATTGATATCGCGAGTTAAGTGCTCGGGAATAGTTTTTGTTTTTTTATTTAAAAAATTAAGTTTCTTTAATTCATTCCACTGTTCTTTTAGGGTGCAATTTTGAAATTTATAGTTAAGATAAGCTTTTTTCTCCGCTCTAATTGACGACGATAAGGAAACATCTCTTCTTAATGAGGTTATGCAAGACATTTCTATGAAGGGGTTGTGAACATGGGGATGAAACAGTGGAGGATCTACGTTGCGGCTGCGACGCTTTTCCGGTACTAATGGAAGATCGCTTACAAACCATGGCCTTTCTTAGACGAGCCTCCTTCCGTCCAACATTAGGCTGGACGATGGACTAGATGGATCGCTTGCATAAGCGGCTCAATAAGGCCTAAGTGGTGTGGCCTTTGGCCACCCTTCGTCTTTTCCAGATTCCAGAATATATGTTCAAGATTTTGTGTAGATCGAGGTTATTTTCAATTTTCAAGATTTAGTTATTTTTTCTGTCATGATAATGATGAGACTTTCTTGTGAATGAAAAAAAAAATGTACATAATAATAAACATCACAAATATTGTCTGAGTGCTTCAAAAATATATATAGAATGGCAAGAAACCTCTCCAAGGCATTTCTTGTGGATTAAAAAAAAATTGAGCGAGTCTGCTCGTACTCGAGACACGGATGTGTAAACATATCCTATATCGACATCATCGACATGATAATTTAATGCCACCTTAGGCCACGTGACGCCTGAATATAGGCAACCATTTATTTGGAATTGGTTGCCTATATTCTGGCGTTAGAAAGAACACGTTTTACAAGGAAGCTCTGAAGTCGACTGCGCATGGTTATGATGTCATATCTGCTTTCACACTTCCGTCCATTTTCCAGAGATTTACCCTCATACTGCCGCGTAAAAATTTACACATCAAAAAACATTGCCAAAACATTTATGAGTAATCATTGCACCATACACATATATAAATCTCAAAGATAAATTTATATCTAAGGATTATAAGGACCAATCCAACTATTAATTCAAAACCATATTTCAAACAAAACGAGATGTGAAATTTTCATACATTAATCGTTCCTCATGGAAATAAATATACTTTGATTAAAATGCTAACTACTATTACTCAGGCAAATGATTTAAAACTCACTCAAATTGCAAAAAGCAATTTTGAAAATATCAGCTCATTACACTTCAATGTTATCAGCGATTTAAATCATGTTATGATCTAATTGATTATAAATAGCTAATAAATGAGCAGATAATGATACACTGCAACTTTCTAATTTATTGCTCGTCACGATACGTTATAGCTAAAAGTTTTTACGTGTCACTTTCAACCAATGAGATCCTGGAGCACTTCAGTGTATATCGTTGTTTTGTCAGACCTAAAAATAAGTAGGTTCCAGTTTTAAAATATCCCTATTGTCTGCTAAATCGATTGAAATGATTCCAAAAATATCTAAATGACCTACTTTTTGGATACTACAAAAATGGGTTGAATTACTTAGGTTGGGTTTGTGGTCCACCCTGAATGCTAATCATAGAACTAATCATAAGAAATTAATTAAATGAGAAGGTTAAAAAACCTTTTTCTATTTTGGTATCATAAAGAAGCCTTTTCGTAATAGTGTCGAAAAGAAGCTTTTTTCGACACTACTTTTGTTGACTGGTTTCTATGATATTAACAAAATTGTTCAATGTCAAAGCTCACTAGCAAAAATTTCGACACCGTTTTGAATGGGATTCCTAATATGCAGACCTCAAAAGTGACAAGATGGCCGTCCAACTTTTGATCGCGACTTGAATAACATAATGTTTTTCATTAACAATCGTGCAAAATCGAAAAAATAGTATAAAATACACGTTTTAAAAGACATTTAGCGCACTCGCACGTTAGGAACTCCCCGCAAGCAGGTCGTTTCCTAATTTCGTGCTTGTGCGATAAAATATGGTCTTTTAA
>JAEQML010068425.1:0-18286 GCA_016904865.1 Pissodes strobi | reverse complement strand
TCTATTTTGGCAGACGAAAGATCTTAGTCTGAACAGAATTACCATTGGCAAGGTAGTAGTTTTTTGCCATTCTGTGTGATGTTTTATGAAATTTCACTTTTCTATAGGAAAAAATAATTATTTTGGCCATAGATATTTGCGCGTGTGGTGGACTTGTTTCGGTGCCATTTTATATAAAATTCACAAATAATTACCATTTTCCATCTTCGTTTTTCCAAGCAATACCTGTAAACGCATGAATTTATCATTCCCCATAGTTGAATCAACCTCAACCAAAGACTAATTTTATCACGTTCTTGTTTTCAGACAAGATCCAACAGTAATCCACAACTAAACGATGAAGCCACAACATGGGTATCAAACCTAACTGCCACTCAAAACGGTGTAAAGGAAAACGACTTGAACCATGCTAACAAAATGTTCGATGGCCAACCAGAACATGATATACGATCGGTGTTGAGTCCAGATAAGCCCGTCAATTTGTTACCTCAAGTTCCATTGGATGGCAGGAGCTACAGAAACTTATCGGCCAATGAGGAACATGATTGTGAAATTATTGGTATTAAAGCATTTATTTATTCTGCATTAGTCTTTGTCCAATAACATATCAATTTGAGCTATTAAAGCTAGGTATAGGACATATTTAACAAAAATGATAGGGTTTTTAATAAATAAAACAAAATAAAAATATACGGTTGTGCCGCATTTAAAAAAATTATATGCCTTAATTTGAAGATTTGCGAATTGCGAATATTGTGCAGGCTAATGGTACTAGTCCTATCTCCTGCCAAATATAGGAGTTTACATTTCTGGAGTGACGGAGAAACTTCATTTATCAACACCATGAAAATGCTAATTTTCATCACTAAATCCGAATATCTCAAAAATTATCGAATTTCAGCTCATGTTTTATATCACAAAATTTTTATAAAATAGGATAGCCTAATAATGATTGTTATTTTAAAAAATTAGGTGAGAAAAAAAATCATGTAAGAACAAAATACATACAACTGTCTTTTCTACAATTCTGAAGCTTTTCTATCCAGGAGTACGAGAAATTGACCAAGCGGCTCCTCCAGAGCCGTTCCCTCACTCACCAGCTGAAACTTGGTGTTGAACAAAATCGAATACAATGTTCCATTACAAAAAAAAAACTATATTTTTGCTGCCATACTTTCGTGGCGCACCCCGTATAATTTCCAATATTTTAAAATATGCGCGTTTGGCTACCTCACCCTGTACCGGTTTACTTTCCTCTATTGTTAAGATGAATGGGCCAGACGAATGTGTAAATAGAGATTAGTTTTGATTAAGGCATAAGCTGACACTAAATTAATTAGATCCAGATCAAATACATCTCAAATATAAATTGTATTACTGCATACTGAATAGTTTTGCCTTAGATAGTTTATATCTCTTAACTTCATTATTTAGCCTTTGAGTTAATTTGGGTTAGTTTGCTTCATTATCGTAAGGTATTAAGCCTTACACAATGGATGACGGACAAACAGGTTTTTATTAACACTTCACTTTATTTTTCAGAACGGCTTATAAAATCGTACTACTACATTGTGAGGAAATCGATTCAAGATACAGTTCCAAAGGCGATAATGAATTTCTTAGTCAATTTCGTAAAGGACAATTTGCAGTCTGAATTAGTCACATGCTTGTACAAAGCAGACAATGCAGATCAACTTCTGGATGAATCAGAACATATTGCTCAGAGACGTAAAGAAGCTGCAGATATGCTGAAGGTAATTATATGCCTTTGAATCATTTCAACTCGTTTATCCCCCCCCCCCCCCCCCTCGGAAACTGCACTTTTAGAACAGAACTGATTAAATGAATATTACGATTTTGTCCGTTTTGTAAAAATTGGTATTGTACAGTGTGTCCAAAAAAGTATGCAACATATGGGAAACTTTTTTATTATTGGTTTCTCAGAAAATTTTATTCTTGATAAAAGTTGGTGCTTGCCCTAAAACAGTAAATGAGTATTTCAAATTTTCCGTACTGCTTTTAGTGCGGGCGCAAATGTCATTTTCCGAAATCGCGTCAAGAGTAAAGTACCTTAATTTATAAAGATACAGCAAAATCTTATGAGAAAAAGTTCTTCCAAATTAGAAAAGTAAGTACTGAAACATTATGCAACTATGTAATTAATGTCTAAGTATACTAATAACAAAAGAACAAAGCATTCACCGATGGCGTAACGTTTGAGAAAAATATCGAGAAAAAAAAGGGAAATTAAAAATTGATGTACTTAACTCAAATCTCATATTTAGATTACTTTTTTTAATTTAGAAGAACTTTTCCTTATAAGATTTTGCTGTATATTTATAAATTAAGGTACTTTACTCTTGACGCGATTTCGGAAAAATGACATTTGCGTCCGCACTAAAAGCAGTACGTAAAATTTGAAATACTCGTTTACTATTTTAGGGCAAGCACCAACTTTTATGAAGAATAAAATTTTCTGAGAATCCAATAATAAAGGAGTTTCCCATATGGTGCATACTTTTTTGGACACACTGTATATAAACTGCTCTTCAAAAGTTAAGGATAGCTTGAATTTCAGGTAAAGTTTAAATGAGTATTTCTCAAATAAAAATTAAATAAACTTGAAATGTATACTAGCGACTTAAAGGCGGTACTTTCAGCTTTAAGTTCTCATGTCAGGTCAGGCCAATGATGACATTACGGATTAGATACAGGGTGACAAGTGAAAGAGAGCCGAAGGAACGAATTTATTATGTTCTGTAACTTTGTTAGAAACAACTGCAGATTTTGTATGCTGATAGTTTTAGAATGCCTGTGTCAATATCTCGGAACGGTTTTTGAATTTTTTTCAAATTATTAATTTTTACAAACTTATGTAGATTTTTTGGAAACTTGTAATTTCTAATTTCAATACTCTAATTGGCCATATTATTGACTCAAATTGGGCAGAAACGTATGACTGCACTTCATTGAAGGTGTCCTGTAATTTAATTTAATTTAAGTATACAGGGTAACTCGCGTGGTTGGTATACCGGGTGACAACGAAACTACTACCCAGGGCCGGATTTTAAAATGGCTTGAGATAAAAATTTCAAATTTTCACCGACCATAGGGATCAGTGACGTGCACATTTCAAGCAAAAAAAGAATTGACAGTCACTTCCGGTTTCACCGGAAACGATATAAGTTTAACTTTTTTAAATGGCAACCCCCGTATATTTTTGCATATTTGAATTCTACGAAAAATTCTAAACACTTTTTATGTAGGATGTAGTATAGTAGTTAATAGATTTTGACTTATGAGACTTTAAAATGTACCCTATTTTGACATTTATTTGCATTTTATAAGAAACCAACATGTGGTACGACCAAAACAAATGGTGCAATTTATACGTCAACCAAGGCGCTCTAGGATGGCAGAATAAAAAACTTGAAATTAAGAGTTTTCAAAAATTGATATTTTTGATATATTGATTTTCAATTTTTCATCGATTTTTGTATGAAAACGGTTTAACCTACAGCCATGAGACCTTTACTACCCAATCTTACTTTTTTGTCTTCTTTCCATTTCTGTCCTTAGTTTTCATTTTCAAACAACGGATATTATTTTTTATTATGCTTATTGGATCCATATAAATGGTACTTAGTGGCTTGCTTTTATTAAAATAAACATAATCATGTTTACTCATGAATCCGGTTGCTATGGTTTTTAAAACAATTGAATTTTGACAGGTAACTTATTACACCTGTGTCTTCGGCAGATTTCACAATTTTTCTTGCAATTTGTGTAAATTATCGTGCTTTGTTCGTGACTTTTTTCGGCTTAGACTAAAAGTTCTTTGCAATCTGTTTAAAATGGCAAGATACAAGTAACCTGTCGAAATTCAATTGTTTTTAAAAACCATAGCAACCTGAATCATGGCTAAACATGATTATTTTTATTTTAATAAAAGCAAGCCACTAAATACCATTTTTATGGATCCAATAAGCATAATAAAAAATAATATCTGTTGTTTGAAAATGAAAACTAAGGATATAAATGGAAAGAAGATAAAAAGTAAGATTGGTTAGTAAAAGTCTCATGGCTGTAGGTTAAACCGTTTTCATACAAAAATCGATGAAAAATTGAAAATCAATATATCAAAAATATCAACTTTTGAAAACTCTTAATTTCAAGATTTTTATTCTGCCATCCTAGAGTGTCTTGGTTGACGTATAAATTGCACCATTTGTTTTGGTCGTAGCACATGTTGGTTTCTAATAAAATGCAAATAAATGACAAAATAGGGTAAACTTTAAAGTCTCATAAGTCGAAATCTATTAACTTTAGCTATAGTACATCCTACATAAAAAGTGTTTAGAATTTTTCGTAGAATTCAAATATGCAAAAATATACGGGGGTTGCCATTTAAAAAACTTATATCGTTTCCGGTGAAACCGGAAGTGACTGTAAATTGTTTTTTTGCTTGAAATGTGCACGTCACTGAACCCTATGGTCGGTAAAAATTTCAAATTTTTGTCTCAAGTCATTTTAAAATCCGGGCCTGGGTAGTAGTTTTGTTGTCACCCGGTAGAGTCATTGGCAATTTTTTCTTATGGTACATCCTGTTTTCATTTGCATTTTTAAATTCTCCTTAAAATTTTAGACATATCTGATTTAGCATACTCTATACCTAAATTCAATTGTTTTCGAAATATCAACGTTTGAAAAGTGACATTTTTCGGTTGTGTCACCTAGCAATGAGAAACGTTTTGTCAACATGACGGAATTCGCAAATTAATTTCTCTAAGTGTCACTATGCCCAGGAGAAAGTTAAGTGCTGCTCAATCTAATATGGCAATTGGAATGATTACTGCTGGGCAGAATCAAACAGAAGTTGCTGCTTATTTTAATGTTTCGCAAAGTGCCATATCTCGATTAGTCAACAGGAATGCTGAAAACGGAAGTGTATCGGAAAGGCCTAGGACTGGACGGCCTAGAGTTACTACCAGGGCAGTATATTTAAATTAAATTAAATTACGGCACACCTTCAATGAAGTGCAGTCATGCATTTCTGCCCAATTTGAGTCAATAATATTGCCAATTAGAAAATACAAGTTTCCAAAAAATCTACATAAGTTTGTAAAAATTTATAATTTGAAAAAAATTCAAAAACCGTTCCCAGATATTGACACAGGCATTCTAAAACTACAATCATAAAAAATCTGCAGTTTCTAAAAAAGTTACAGAACATCATAAATTCGTTCCTTCGGCTCTCCTTCACTTGTCACCCTGTATCTAATCCGTAATGTCATCATTGGCCTGACCTGACATGACAACTTAAAGCTGAAAGTACCGCCTTTAAGTCGCTAGTATACATTTCCAATTTATTTAGTTTTTATGTGAGAAATCCTCATTTAAACTTTACCTGAAATTCAAGCTATCCTTAACTTTTGAAGAGCAGTTTATTTATTTATTTATTAATCAACGTATCAACATTTTCAAGTAATTAATAAGTAGTTATTACATTTACACTAGCCTAAAGTTATCCGTTTAGCCTCGCTGTTAAAGCGAGCCTTTGAACTACTGAAAAAATTCAGACTTTCACAATGTTTGTTTACATTAGCTGAAATCCTATTGATGGGACTGAACAGCAAGTTTTTTGTATGGCAGTGGCACACACACTAAAGGGAGACCCTATGGCGCTCGACGAGCGGTGTGTGTGCGAAGATGTTGATTGACACGGATCTTGAATATTTGTAAGTTGTAATTAGTGGGAAACAGATGTCCTGGGGGTGAGTTCCACAGTGATGCAGTGCGCCAGACAAAGGAGTTTTTGTAAAGCGATGTTCTAGGTGTTTCCAGTTGTACGACGAACTGGTGCGCTCTTGCCGTCTGTCGTGACTGTCTGACAGGAGCTGCCAGGGGCGGGATGAGGCGGACCAAATCCTGGGAACATCTGCCGTGAAAGTATCTGTAAAACAGAGATATCTCGGCTACATGTCTGCGGTGTTCCAGACTATCTAGATTCCGGGTCAACTCCGGGGCGCCGACGAGACGCACTGCTCTCTTCTGAATGGAATCCAGCAGCTTTAGGGTGTGCTTTGGTGCCGCACCCCAGATATGTGAGCAATATTTTAAGCACGGTCTTATTTGCGCTTTATAGAGCAAGAGCAACTGCTGCGGTGTATAGAGTTTTTTGTTGCGAAATAGCGCACCAAGCTTCTAGGAGGCTGATTTTGCGATGTTAGCAACGTGGTCATGCCAGGACATATTGCTGTTGACCGAGATACCCAGCAGTCCGATTGACGAGGATGGAGGAATGGTCGACCCTGCCATAATAATGTCAGGGCCCGCTGTATTGGCCCTCTTGGTAACGTGGCCGCCTGGACCTTTGCTGCATTGAACTGAACCAAATTTCGGTCGCCCCAAGTTTGAACTTTCTCCAGGGCTTGATTAATTGCTGTAATCTGCTCCTGTCTGCGGTGATGAGTCTCAGTCGGTGGTAAGGGTTTTTCTAATCTAAAGTGGGAGACAAGGGTACTGTCATCTGCAAAACTGTAAACAGGATTATTTGTTTCGGTCAGCAGGTCATTAATATAGATGAGGAACAGAGTTGGTCAAAGTATTGCGCCCCGAGGCACGCCCGCGTTGATGGTGAATGTGTCCGAGATGTGTCCATCGACTGCAACGTGCAGAGATCGGCTCTTAAGGAAACTGGCAAGCCAGCTGCAGAGAGAGGCTGGCAGTCCGAAGGACGGTAGTTTTTTTAGCAGTCCGTCATGCCAAACTCTGTCGAATGCCTTTGAAATATCCAACGCAATCGCTCGAGACTCTCCGTAGTTCTCAATTGCTCTACTCCATACATGAGTGACATAGGCCAATATATCTCCTGTCGATCTCTCTTTGCGAAAGCCGTATTGATTATCGCTGATTATTTTGTTGTTCTCGAGGTAATTGAGCAGTTGCTGATTGACTACACGTTCCAAGTACCAAGCTCTACAGTAAGGTATGTGAAGAAAGGTTTTACTTCGTGTTCGGTGATTAGGAATATGAAATTGAAAGAGTTCCAGGCACTCAGGGCTTTTTATGAAACTATTAATAATAAAGGCAAAACAGGCATCGAAGCAATCCTTTCTACACGATAGCAAAGTCAATCCCAGATATGACATAGTCTGCTCTTCACCAAGATAAATGTTTTGAAGGAGAAGTTTGTACCTTGCAAATTTAATAAATTTATGTCCTTATTCGAGTCTCTTTATGTGGGTCTGGTAATATGGAGATCAGACTATGCTAGAGAATTCCAGAATAGATCTAACAAGTGACATATACAGCACCTTTAATGCATTTACAGTGGTAAAATCCCTGCAGGACCTTTTAATAAATCCCAACATTCTGTTTGCCCTGTCTACAATAATTTCGAAATGCTCAGTGTACATCAATTTAATGTCCAAGTAAACTCCGAGATTTTTTGGTTATAGATACTTCTTTAACTGTTATATCATTTATATGATATTGAACAGGAAATCTACATAGAAGCCTACTAAACCTAATGAAACAGTATTTATCAATATTGAGCAGCATATCATTGTGCTGGCACCAGTCAGAAACCATACACAGATCATTCTGCAGAACCAATACATCCTGAGTAGATGGATAGAATAATTTCATGTCATCAGCAAACATTAAGAAATGTGATGACAGACAAGCACCAAGATCATTTATAAATAGACTGAAAAGAAATGGCCCCAAATGGGACCCTGAGGCACACCAGAGGATGAAAAGAATGGTACTGACAGATAACCATCAAAACTCTAACGCCGGATGGTATGGATTACAATTTACTAAACCACCGCATCTAGCAATTGAGTGAGGCTCAAAATTAGCAAAACATAAGTCTAAAATAGCATTATTTTTATTGGTTATATCATTATATTTGGATAGACCCAAATACGCAGTGGTGTCACACAATAAAGCATCCCTAACAGATCTTACATTTCCCGGGAATAAACCTAAGAGGTCCTCATTTAAAGACCAAGTTATGTGTGAAAGGTATGACTATGACGAATACATTGGCAAATAAGTCACAAGCTTGTGTTACCGATTTTAAGTGCAACTCATAGTATATCACATCCATAGAAGAAGGAATATACACACAACCTATACAGTACACCCGGATCACGATTTGTCACGGACACCCACACCTCTTCCACTGCAGGGTTGTTGAAAGTTAGACGACGAGACTTAAAAACGTTATTGACGGCGAGCAGAACACCACCACCACGAGTTTTATTACTATTATCAGAGTTTCTGTCAGTCCGGTAAACCACGTAGCGCGTGTCAAGAAATTCCGAGTTACTAATCGTGTCATCGAACCAAGTCTCAATTAGGGCTATTAAACCGTACGATTCAGCAAGAGTTGCTCACACAAAGTCGCTAAGTTTTGTTTTTAGGCCTCGAACATTCTGGTACAGAAGCGTTGCATCTTCTAGTGACGCTGATCCACCCATCCTCCGGGCTGCAAATTTCCAGTTCCCTTATTGGTTCTAAATGGGCGGCGGGGACGAAACTCCTTTAGCAGGCCAGATCCTGAGATTTGACTCCTTGACGCCAATCTTGAAAGACGCCACATCCTCATTCTTATCAAGAACAAAGCATTTTACATCCGTAATCAGCAGCTGATCCTTGACATACTCCGGTATATTCTCTTCAGTAGTGGTAGGGTCGCATCGACCAAGATACAGCCATTGACGTCTTTCGGCAGCTGTAAGACGGCCACTACGATTTTCACTTGTCCCTATAATTAGCTGTTGTGTAACCCCTCTGGGAAGATGAACCTGCAGAATCCTGAAGAGCTCTATGTGTAGACTTTCGTTTCAAGGATAATGCTTTATTTTGTTTATGGGCCTCGCTATGCAATGGAAAATGCAGCTCACCTGTTGGCACTTGCTGCACTACACTGGTGTTAGCGATGAACAATTGGGTTTTTAACGCTTGTAGTTATTTCTCCAAAATGTCCATCCTCTTGAAAAGTTCTGCATTTCTGCGTTAAAGATCAAGTATTCTTGGAGGTCCTTATTATTGCTGCTGATGCTTGTAGTAGCAACCATGCTACAATTCTCTAGTACACCAGCAGATTCTTGAACTGTATTACTCTTAGAAATGTTCAAGTTAGTAACATTGCTTTTTATCAAGGAGATATTGCTGGATACGTCATTCAGTACGCTCATACAGGTGTCCTGTTTGGTGCCGAAACCAACCAACTGACTGTGGAGATCAGCGAATTTATCCGAAATTGAGTTGTTTAAGTCATCGACCTTTTGAGATAACTTGTTAGAGAGCCTACTATACATTGAATTAAAAACATCCAGCAGTTGTTGCTTCATGCTGGATATAACACAATCTTTACAGGCATACAACATTGTTCTACTTTTCAACTGTGTGACTTGGGCGTCTGAGATAGTGAAATTAGAACATGATAAACAATTCACTGCTCTACAGAAATCACAAATTATGCTATATTTTACCTGCTTATCATTCAGCACAGCATCACACTTTGAGCATACCATGACTAGTTCGTGAATCGTCGAGGGGAAAACAACTATAGCTGGCCCTTAATCAAAATGTACGGAAAGCACTAAGTTATGTAGATGAAACGCACTATAGGCATTGAAATGCATGTAGTTTGTTTACATGCATTTCAATGACTATAGGTAGGCTTCTTCTTATCGATATTTGGAATGAAAGTACGGAATTCGGTTTTTGCACCTTTTACGATACGAAATGCAGGCACGAAACAGGAAAGAAATTGTGCGTTAATTATTAGATTGTGATTAAAAACAAGCTTAAAAGATTAGAAAAGGATAGTAGTGGCACAATTCAAGACTGTGCAAAATTTTACGAATAAAATAACCCGGAGACACCGAAAAACACTGAAAAAGAACCGATATTAGCAGAGCAAAAGAAAAACACCACTCTCTTTCACTGGTTTCCCTGATGTCAAAATATATTTTTTAATACTGATTATTTCCTTCCCGGAGACGCCGAAAAACACTGAAAAAGAACCGATATTAGCAGAGCAAAAGAAAAACCACTCTCTTTCACTGGTTTCCCTGAAGTCAAAATATATTTTTTAATACTGATTATTTCCTTCATCGCAAAATGGACCAATCAGACAGCCCGGTTTTCTGAATAAATTTTGTTTAGATAAGTGACTATTGCACTAGAGCTGTTTAACAGCGATTAAACTGCGTCCTCCATATTGGATTTCGTTATGTCGATTGCAGCTGATTCTTGCAATTTTCATAAACGGTTTTTGAAAAAACATTTTTTTCTAAGTGGTTCGAATGATCTAATATTGATTTTTATTGCTAAAAACTCCGATTTTCCTTAAAATTTGTATTTTATTATTTTCGTATTAGATGACAGAAAAGGTCAAATTTTGAAATATTTCCATGTCGACTTTGATAAGCGGGCCTAGTTAACGCATCATTGGGGTATGTAACCAAGGTGACAAAAACCCAAATGTAATGTGAAACGTCGTTTTTCAACGTTTTGGCACAGCTTATTCAATAACCAGCTACTCATCTTGCGGCGGCATCCTTTGATTTGGGAAAGTCAAATGAAAATTTTAGAAGAGGGCCATGAGTTAATATTTTTCTAAACGTCTGGGCATCTGAATAATACTTTTGACAGTTTGTTTAATTTAAAATACGATGTTTTATCATCTAAAATCCGTTTGAAAACGATTTTAAATGGCAAAATTGTATAAAAATCCGAAATTTCCGGTCTTTTTATGGCAATAGCCGTAGCTTCGGGCGAATTTGCAGTGGATTTTGAAGGGAATATTCATTTAAAATTCAGTTCGCTTCGTGTCATTACATTGCCTGAAAAATCACGAGACCGTGAAACTGAACCGCTAAGGGCACTGTCAGGATGCGCAGTACCCGACACTCCAACTTTCCGATTTCGATAGAGATGAATAGCTGGTTATTGAATAAGCTGTGGTTTTGGTATTTATTGAAAAATATAAAGTTACCGTTAAATTTTTTTAACGGCTTTTATGGATTTAATTTAGCTAATTCAGGAAATGATCTAGCCGTATACCACTCAAACTATGAATTTAATCGATTAAACTACCTTCAATATTTCTCGCATGATTTTTCTTTTTGGCAAATAGTTTCATGCAAAATAATTTATAAATAAAAACCCTCGACAGCTTCGCTGTCTCGGGTTTTTATTAAATTATTTTGCATTCAACATTTTCCAGAAAAATCATGCTCAAAATATTGAACGTAGGTTAATCGATTAAATTCATAGTTTTCGTGATATAATAAATGATTATATCGATATCGTATGCTCCTAGAGAGAACTAAAGCATACTTTTCAGAAGAAAATATTGCTTCCAATGACTCGAAAAATGGACGCAAAAAAAATAAAAACATATTTGACTTATCGCGTTCATAGTCAGTGTGTCAGATTTGCTTCGAAAATTAACCAAAAAAATCATATTTATGCATTTTTTTACTTTACATGTATTTGGTATTCTTCATGACGAAAATGCCCATTAATAAAGTATATAAAGTATTATAAGCATATTAAAAAAAAGTGAAAACGAACTTTTCATGAGGCTCGATGCACATGAAAATTAGAGTTATTACCCCCCCCCCCCCCCCCCTCCCCAATGTTGGAGCCAAATCGATCGTGTACAAAAATTATTCAAGATATCCCAAATGAAGTTTTTCACAAATAAACTTAAATACATAATATATTAAATTATATAGTTTATTTTAATTATAAAACATGTAATATAATTGTTATTATTGATTTCAGGCATTACAGAGAGCAGCACACATAATAAGCGAAATTAGAGAAACGCACATGTGGTAAACCTAAAGACTTGTATATTGTTGATAATTTTGGTAGTTTTTTTTTAAGATTGTAAAAGTGAATCGATTTAAATAAATTTAATGTGTCATCAGCGACTAGTCAGAACTTCCGCGTATCATCCCATTTCGTAAAAGTGCTTGCACTGGTTATAAAACATAGACATTGAGTTTAACATTGTTGTTATATTTGGTTAATGTATTATTGTCATTGAAAATAAAATTAGCGAAATTTACATTTTTTATTGTGACGTCTACAAAAATTGCAAAAAAATTAGATGCTGCCTTATGGATCGATACCAATGAACTCGATTACGCGTAGCTGAGTACCTACTCTAACACACTGAAAAAAACATTATGAACAAATAATTTAAATTGTAATTATACAAAAAAGAAAAATTAGCGAGTCTGCTATAGTTCAGTTCACGCTCAAAAGTTAGCATTGCGTCTTATGGCAATGCTTTTCAAATCGGGAATAACTGTGCATTGTTGCCAACTCGGGCGCCTTTAAATCGTGACGGATAACAGTTTTGAAGCATGTCGTAAATTGATTTATAAGTCTTGGGAGGAGCCATAACTTACGATTCGTGCATGATCCATTTAGTATCGGTAAAACGCATCATACTATTACTGAAAAGATAAACCCACTTGGCGATGGAATTTCGTACGACGTTGCGCATGATGTCACCGGATGACAACAATTCTGCTTGTCGATGTGGAAACGCATTGTTTTAGAGCGGTGTTCACCGATATTTAGTAGTATATACTATTATTATTTAATAAACTATTAATATAGGGAGTTTTTTTTATCATTAATATAATAGTATGTATGATGGTTCATTCATGGTTTAATGTAGGATTTAGGATCCAGCCCTTAAATTATTATATAGATAGGTACTAGATAAAATCATTGACATGTACATTGATAAAATCGATAATCTAATTTAAACGGACACCGATATTGAATTAGATTTTATATGATTGTAAATAAGTTACAAAATGTAATTTTAATGCATAATACGACATGACTTAATTGAACTATCTGTTACATACATTTAAAAGGCATCCAAATAACTTGACCTATAAAAATAGTTAAAGACAAAGTAAATAATTTGGTTTCATTAAAAAAAAAACAAATTCTGTATTCATTAAATACCTAATTATTGAAATGTTTAATTTTTGAAGAGGCAATTATATAAAATATGAAGTTTGTTATTGGTTGGGTTTTGACCCAAAAATTCTATACTATTACATATTTTGTATTACTGGGAAGGAAGGGAGGATTAAAATAATAAAAAAACATAAGATGAAGCATAAATATACATATTTTTTGTATGTAATTTATTAATGTCAAAACTATAAATCATGCACACCAATAGGGCAATATTCCATATTGAAATGC
Source organism: Pissodes strobi (assembly GCA_016904865.1). Taxonomy (NCBI): domain Eukaryota; kingdom Metazoa; phylum Arthropoda; class Insecta; order Coleoptera; family Curculionidae; genus Pissodes; species Pissodes strobi. The sequence continues at coordinate 5,020 of JAEQML010068425.1, read as the reverse complement.
AAAAGAAATGTTAGAAATAAGTATGGCAATAACATTTGATTTACTGCTTTAAATTATCTTTATTAAAAACAAATAGTAATAGGTAATCCTGATATAGAAACATAAGAGGACACGTAAAATAACAATAACGTATACATTTAAAGTTTCTTAATATGTGCATACTGCATCAGGGTCCCATGTTAAAATACAATCGAGTACAACTAAAAAAATTCTAGAGGTTTCATTACTGAGTTGTCTTTGCGAGTCGAAAAAAGAAAAGTTTTAGCTTTGTCATAATTTAAAGATAATTAGTAATAAGCTTACTTTAAATAATTATGGGCATATTTGTGCCTCTCTATCTCTCACTTGCTATTTTTAGTCTATATTCTACATAACGAGTAATGACTTTATTTCTTATATTATGACAGCCTGAGATGGTACTATCAATGATTCTAATTTTTCAGTAATTTTTTTCACAATTTCATAATGTTGTGTATACACTTTCCATTTGAATAAAAAAATAAAATACAGGTTCACACAAAGTATAAATTCTATATGATTTCAAAAGAGTAAATTTAGTAAAACTTTTGTACACAGTGTCGGTATTTCCTAATTCTACAATGCCATTTGCACATATTTTTGATTGTTTTTTTAATGGAGTGTACTATATAGCCAGCAATATTATATAAATAGTTTCACAGAGAGCAACTGTTGCATAGGTAGTTTCAGTTTTCGACTGAATACTCTCTAAAAAATTGACAAATATTACAGACTGTAATAATAACTGACAAACATCTAATAAAATACGAAACGTTTCAACAACAATTTGAGTAGATAATCAGATAACTAATCTGAGACATTGATTAATTTTTTTATAACAAAAAGTATATAGATATTTATATGTAAATAATAGTTACCTGTAAGTTACATGTTAATATACAAATTACAGAAGTTTCTTCTTAATAAAAATAAATCAATATACTATAGTCATTTATAGTCAAAATATTATTTGAACATAATATTTTTTTGCCAGAAGAGAAAACAACAGAAAGGCTTTCTACTCTTTTATGGCATGTGACCTACTGCTATTGCTAGACAGTAATGACCTTTATACATTTACTTGAAACTATAAGTTTTAAACAACAATATACAATACCCTTAGTAATTTTATTTCTCAGGTTTGTACACAAATATGATAAGAGGTTTGTTAACAACCACACCTCCTTGATCCTTGCCAAGACCGCAAGGTAAACTGAAGTAAACTCACTTTTTAACAGTTCCCATGTTCCAAATTATAAAATAGTTCAAGAGCCTGACAATACACAGTCCACAGGAAGTAAAGTTGCAAACGAATTGATGAAATTAAGCCAAAAATGCAAAAAATCCTTTAGCTATACACAAAGCTGCCATATAGAGAAGGTACTGCATCACGTTTCAACTTCCATCTATTTTGAGGAGTTCCAATAGTTTCTCTTTTAAACAGTAATCACTTTCTACGAAATATTTTGAACATATTGTTGCTGTTTTAACATTAAATTTATGTTGCTGATAACACTTGAGAATCCATTGTTCACAAATCCAGAATTGTTCACAAACTTGTTTGTCCCTAGGAAATCTAAAAATCGGCAATCCAAAAAGGTCTTGCTTTTCTTGTTGTTATTGCTTGATCAACCCACCACTGCAGTACACCATGATACAAAATGTTTGATTCAATGTTTCTAAAATATAATTAACTATTCACCTACTTTCATAGGTAAAGTAACCAAGAAATATCAACAAAAGCATAGATTAAGCCCATTAAACGCATATAAAACTGGCAGTGCTGATGATGAATTTTGTCATCCAGTGACGTCAGAGGTGCGAGAGAGATGACCTTATCCCATGCGCGTGAGTTTATCTTCTCAGTAATAGCAATAGCACACACTTAGGCTGAATCAGCAGTTAAAATTTATAATTTAGTTTTAATTTGTAAATATGGCTTTGATATTACCTTGGGAGAGTCAGAATATAAGCAAGTGTTTTTGAACAACAGACCAAATATTAATTTCTATATTATTTAATAAATTTACACACCGATTTCTTCCAGAAGGACAATTAATTGAAATAATTTAAACAATTCTACCGGCAATTATTCTCATTATAATTGCCCTTCCTTCAATCTTTGTATATTTTTTACTAGGTTGGTCCATATTAGTTTAATTTTTGAAAATAGCGATAACTGAAATACTTGTATGGCAACATTGCAGGCCCTCATCAACGCGTTTCTGTCGTCCACCTAACATTCATTTTGCTCGTGAGGCTCCTGAATTAACCGTTGCCAAAACAAAATTTAGATTATCGAATTAAAAATTTAAAACAGTTTTTTTACAACGAAGGAGCCCTTAATTTTCAAAATCATTTTTTAAAACGGTTTAAGAACATACAAATGATTTTTATACATGATTCTTATCGTTAGTGGAAATTGATACACCCTATATATAAATATAGATGACGAGCCGAAAATTCAACAATTATTTGTCTAAAACACGATATATTAAACGTGTAATACTTTATAACTTTTATGTTTTATTTCTGGTTAACCTTATTATGGCCAGCTTTCCTAGAAATTCGACCAGTGTGTGTCGGGTCCAAAGGTCGCATGCCAGTATCATGCTAGTTTTCGCGGGGGACGGAGGCATACCGTTGACGTGCCGCCGCGGAGAGTGAACTGAGTGAATCATCTCATCGTTAGTTAATATTCGCTGGTAAGGTTCTGATCGACACCTGCTTACGTTTTTCGATTTTGCGTCGATTTTGACATGCGCAGAGACCCGTTTGCCCATAGGTTGCCACTTTTGTATAGCGCAAATACGTATATGAGCGCAACAGACTCAGACGGCTATTGCCAGTGTTACCAGATCTACTATTTTTATAGTAGATCTACTATTTTTGACCTTTGGCTACTATTCTACTTTCTTAAAGGTAAATTCTACTATTATTTAGAGAAAAACAGAATACTTGGATAAATATCCTAAAACTACAAGAAAAAATTAAAAAATTAAACAAAAATCTGAAAATTCTAACATAACATCTTAATTATTTTTGTGAAGTGGAATTACGTTGCTATTTTAAAGCAGTTTTAAAAGATGGCACCACCACCACTAGTTCTATATATACATATAAGGGATTCACCGGCTCGTTGCTCGTTCTTTGAATCATTTAAATGTCATTAGCAATTTACTTACGACGTTGTTTGAGGTACACGAAGCAGTATGGTGGGATATGCCTTATTAGCGAAATCCTTTACTATTATTAGGAATGGTGTAGGTACGAAATACACCAGGGCGCCTAAATAAGGGTAAAAACATTCGTAAACTGAGGGATTATTGGTCAAGCTGATTAGTTTTCGTACCTACGGCTATCCGTAAATTAAACACTTATAACACAACAATCCTTTATTCAAACAACGCTTACGACTTGTCATTCGGGTGTCTGTGTCGGCGTGTTTACTCAAACCCGACTGAATAACAGGTGTTATTAGTTTAGTGGTTAGTCGTATTACTTCTGCTTTACTTCAGTTTTAAATGAGTAGGTTTTTTTTGGTAAAGCTAGACAGTGAATTTGTAATCTACTATTTTTTTAATCAATCTACTATTATTTTTACATCAATCTACTACCTAACTGTAAAACTGATCTGGCAACACTGGCTATTGCTTATCCACCCCTATAAATCAATGGTCCCATCCATTTAGAAGATCTCAAATTCCACAATGTTCAGTTGTCTTTTATTTTATTTCTGTTTCTATACAATAAATTTCCATCCATCATGCTTGTCTCAGAATTCTGCGTAGTATATACAAAAAGCTAGTGTTGTGATTAGTGGATTTGTGTGATTGTTTACTTATTCCAAGAACCTAGCACGTCTATTTGTAAAATATTCTTGAATTGGGTGACGTTGAACAAAAGTGCAATCACGTGCATTTACGAAAAAAAAAATGCGGAATATGCATATTTTTTTATAATAATAATATTTCAATCTGGAACTATTTTTCGACGCGTAGCAAACATTGGCGCGTTCCAGCGTAGGTATACAGTCACTCTTCACTCTCATTGGTCGGCAGGATGCCATGATTGACATTCCGCCGATGCGTTTTAAAATAAAACATAAGATGTGTATTTCTTTGGGTTAGCTTTGGTTAGTTTAGGTTAGTTTTGTTTCGTTTCGTTGCGCCCCGAAGCGAGCGTAGGGCCAGGCCTGAAGTGTACGAAACGCCCGATACAAAAATGTTTGAGGTTAAAAAAAACACAAAAGAAACTTATTTTTTCCGCACTTTTACCATTAGAAAATGATGATAGAATACCTATTCTCTTGTTTTTTTCTTAGAAAAATTGTTATTTTTGATTGCACTATTGTTCAACGGACCCTTGAATTGTTTCGACTTTTAAGTCGGCTTGTATGTTCGTGTTGCGAATGTACCATGGTGCGTTAGTGTTGTGTTTTGGAAAACTTGTAGATTTTTTTGGTTTAACTTGTGTAAAGCTTCATAAAAGACTTTGGGCTTGATTAATTGGTTATAAATTAATAATTTGTTTTTGATTGACATTTTACTATTTCTGTTAATTAGAGGATAAAAGGCTTGCTTTGCTGCAATGCCTATGTTAATTTTGCTTTGAATGTGTTGTTTAAATGAGAGTTTGCCATCTAGGGTTAGCCCTAGATATTTAAGTTTTGTTCCACCTTATCCCGGTGGCCTGATTTTACTGCCCAGTCGTTTATGGAATTTAAGTGTTGTTGTGTGAGTATTGCAGTATTTTGGAGTGTCGAGTATATGCAGATGTCATCTGCATATATCGATAGTTTTACGTGTGGATGTCTGGGTACATCCGCTGTGAATAGTGAGTATAGTGCTGGGGATAACGAGGAGTCCTGGGGGACCCCCGCCTCCATGTTTCTAGTGGTTGGGAGTTCTGTGTTTATTTGTCTGACGGATGTTCTTTGTTTTAAGAAGGAAGCAATGAGTTGTGTTATGGGTAATGGCAGGTTGTAGAGACGGACAGTTGT
>JAEQML010068424.1:0-18288 GCA_016904865.1 Pissodes strobi | reverse complement strand
ATGGGATTAGACTACGACCCTCAGATGTTGATGGACCGACAGGGGTGGAGACGCATTGTGCAGTCAGCCAGAACCCACATAGGGTTATAGAGCTACAGAAAGAAGAAGAAGAATTTCTTGTAATTTATTGTAAACATCATATTTAACTTTAAATTATACATTGAGTTACAAATATTAGGATGGCCAACAGTGATGGTGCAGTGTGCAGAATTTGGGCGGAGCTTAAGAAAATGGAGAGGTGCCTAGGAAGTAGAAGTGAAGAGCAATCAAGTGACGAAATAGCTACTGTAACTAATAATTTTCCAGTAGCATCTCTCGTCATTAAAACTCCCTCTCCTTAAAAATACCTTCCATGGTTTATTTTTTTTTTATGGCAGTGGCACACACACTAAAGGTAGATCCTATGGCGCTCGACGAGCGGTGTGTGTGCGAAGATGTTGATTGACACGGTTCTTGAATATTTGTAGGTTGTAATTAGTGGGAAACAGATGTCCTGGAAGTGAGTTCCACAGTGATGCAGTGCGCCAGACAAAGGAGTTCTGGTAAAGCGATGTTCTAGGTGTTTCTAGTTGTACGACGAACTGGTGCGCTCCTGCCGTCTGTCGGGACTGCCTGACAGGAGTTGCCAGGGGCGGGATTATGTGGGCCAAATCCTGGGAACATCTGCCGTGAAAGTATCTGTAAAACAGAGACATCTCGGCCACATGTCTGCGATGTTCCAGACTATCCAGATTCCGGGTCAACTCCGGATCGCCGACGAGACGCACAGCCCTCTTCTGAATGGAATCCAGCAGCTTTAGGGTATGCTTTGGTGCGGCACCCCAGATATGTGAGCAATATTCTAAGCACGGTCTTATTTGCGCTTTGTACAGCAAGAGCAACTGCTGCGGTGTAGAGAGTTTTTTGTTGCGAAATAGCGCACCAAGCTTCTGGGAGGCTGATTTTGCGATGTTAGCAACATGGTCATGCCATGACATATTGCTGTTGACCGAGACACCCAGCAGCCCGATTGACGAGGATGAAGGAATGGTCGATCCTGCCATAATGATGTCAGGGCCCGCTGTATTGGCCCTCTTAGTAAACGTTGCTGCTTGGGTCTTTGCTGCATTGAACTGGACCAAATTTCGGTCGCCCCAAGTTTGAACTTTCTCCAGGTCTTGATTAATTGCTGTAATCTGCTCCTGTCTGCGGTGATGAGTCTCAGTCGCTGGTAAGGGTTTTTATGATCTAAAGTGGGAGACAAGGGTACTGTCATCTGCAAAACTGTAAACAGGATTATTCGTTTCGATCAGCAGGTCATTAATATAGATGAGGAACAGAGTTGGTGAAAGTATTGCGCCCTGAGGCACGCCCGCGTTGATGGTGAATGTGTCCGAGATGTGTCCATCGACTGCAACATGTAGGGATCGGTTCTTAAGGAAACTGGCCAGCCAGCTGCAGAGAGAGGCGGGCAGTCCCAAGGACGGCAGTTTGTTGAGCAGTCCGTCATGCCAAACTCTGTCGAATGCCTTTGAAATATCCAACGCAATCGCTCGAGACTCTCCGTAGTTTTCAATTACCCTACTCCATATATGAGTGACATAGGCCAATATATCTCCTGTCGATCTCTCTTTGCGAAAGCCGTATTGATTATCGCTGATTATTCTGTTGCTCTCGAGGTATTTGAGTAGTTGCTGGTTGACTACACGTTCCATGACTTTGGAGATTATTGGAAGCAAGGCAATCGGGCGATAGTTTGAGGGCGTGGTTTTCTTGCCTTTTTTTGGAACAGGTTGCACTCGAGCGACTTTCCAAGAGGATGGGTAAATCCCTTTTCTGTAAGAAAGAGAAAAAAGCCTGGAAAAAACAGGTGTTAGTTCGTTGGCGCAGTTCTTTAGCACGATGGCAGGTATTCCGTCCGGTCCTGATGCCTTTTGCGTATCTAGTTCTTTAAGGATTTTGCGAATATCACGATGAGAAAACTTGACTTCTGCCATGGTGGTGTTGATGTTCGGTATAGTGGGGAGAGTCTTGCTTTGGGGCACGTCTAAGGTAGAGTGCGATGAAAACATTTTGGCGAGCATGTTTGCTTTTTCTTTGGCTGTAGTCGCCGTGATGCCACGTTCGTCCGTCAAAGGTGGGAGAGACGTTTTTGTAAAGTTGTTACTTACTGCCTTTGCTACCGACCAGAAATTCCTGGAGCCACTGGGGCATTGCAAAAGTTTATTCCTGATCCTTTGATTGTGTTTGTCCTTAGTTTCGTCGATCACACGCTTGCACTCGTTTCTCGCTTCGATAAAATAATTGCGATTTTCAGCGGTCTGATTTTGCTGCCAGTACTTATAGGCTTGCTGTTTCCTTCCTACAGCTCTTTCGCATCTTTTGTCGAATCAGGGCTTTCCTTTTGATGGTAACTTGATGGAATTTGGGATGTATGCTTCCATTCCTGAGGAGATTACTTGCATGATCTCTTCGCAGCAGTCTGACGGGTCGTCAGTGGCAAAGCAGACGTCGAGCCAAGGAAAATCTAGGTACAACTGCCTCAGATCGTCTTAGTTTGCAGAATTGTAATGCCAGATTTTGCGAGGCAATGGTGGATCCTTCTGTATGAGTGGTAATTCACAAACCGTTGTAATAAGTTTGTGGTCGGAGGTACCTAATGGCGGACCAACTGTAACCTTGTACTGGTCAGGATTGGTGGTCAGAAAAAGATCCAGGAGGGCGGCGAATTCGCCCCTCTCTGAGATTCGAGTTGGTTCGTCTACAAGTTGAGTAAGCCCGCAGCTGATGGCAAATGCTTCAGCCTCTCTACCTTCGTTGTCGGTCTTGTGATATTTGAGCCAGTTGGTGTTGTGGGCATTGAAGTCTCCCAGAACGATTATTTCTGAACTGGGGTGATCGTTCTGTATTGAGTCAAAGGTGGTAGCTAGTGTTGAGAAAAAGCTTTGGTAGGCTCTATCGCTCGGAGGGCGATAGAGACAACATATAAACTTGGTTAATCCCTTGGCGGTGAACTTGAGCCACATGACGTCAAGGTTGTTCGGTTCGAGTGTTTCCTCGCGGTGACATGAAAGGTCGCTTCGGACAAAAAGGTATATTCCGAACTTATATCTAAATCGGGTATGTAAGTCGTAACCAGGATAGAGGTAGTTCACTGCTGTTGTTGTAGAACATACTTGTGTTTCTGTAAGGGCTAATATGTGTGGTCTATTTGCTTGTAGATGTTGGTGTACCGAATTTATGTTTGTATTAACAAATTTGGAGACCACAAGAATCTAAATTTTTTTAAAGCGGATTTGTGGAGATATTTCATGCAATGAATATTTCGAGATCGAGCATTTCTGATCATTCGCAAGGTCTTTGAAATTGGCCCTCGAGTTCTCCAGTCCTTACTCCACTTGAAGTATATATAATGTGCAAAAAATCTGTCGATACAAAAGAGTATAAGCAAAATCGGGTTAAAGCGTTAATTCAAGCATTATATGGAAATAAAATATAAGTAAATGGGAATATGTGATGACAAGTTGCGAACGTTTGAGAGATATAGGAGCGCACTTTAAATAATAAAATGCCTTCCATTTGAATACTACATTCCACCATTGCCTTGACAGTTTTCATATGAATATATCTTTCATTTTCTTCATAAAATTTACATCTTTTTTCATGCCAATTACAACTAATTTAGCAAAGCTTCCTTTTAAAAGGAAAGGGAGAGAGTCGACGAGGACCTTATTTTAAAGTCTCTCCCAACTTTAATACAACCCCAATAGCAGGCGTAATTTAATTTAATCGTTTCACAATGGCGACAATCTTTGTGTGTAATTTTAAATAACAGACTTGAGAGTCTCCAAAGCTTATGATTAAATTCCTGATAACTAACCCTTTAAAATAAAGTATCACTCGGATTCCCTTCTCTCAATAAGCCGTATTGGATTTTCCTCTCAATGGATAAAGGAGTACAATGACAATTCATATTGTCAGTGACCAATCACGAGTTTTGGAGATATTTTTTCGTCTGCCATATAAAGATGGCAGTTTCCAGTTGAAAAATTGAAACCGCTAAATACAATAATTATTCCAAATTTTGGGAACGAATTGCGAAGGAAAAATTACTGAATTGAAAATCTTCTAAACGTATACATTACCTTTGAAATTAGGACTCCCTTTTTTAATACATAGAAATAATTTCGCCATTTTTTTTTTCAATGGAAAAAGGGATGCAATGACATTTCCTTTTAAAAATCAATTTTTCCATTCATGGATACATAAGGATGAACAGGACTTTAAAATAAGGTGCTCTTCGTCCATCCTCTCTATTAAAAAATTGAGTGTGCATGTGGATTAAAAATCAGAAGTGAAACTGGCCTATATTTCACTAATAAGAATCGATAGTTGAACGGTCCGGGGTTTAATGTATATTCTACCATTCCTGTCAGCCAATTTGTATAAAATAAAAATATACTTTTATTTATGAAAACCTGCGCAACATTCAGAGCGAAGAAGAGACAAAGATAAATGCTGGTGGTTATATGTATGCGGTTCGTGGCATAATCTCTCTATTTTCTATTGCCTTGCCGTTTAACACGTTATTTGTAATGTCCGCCTCGCGGCATCACATAACTTATAATGTTTCTGTAACTCGTTAGCTGTGTCGCATACTTCGTAACGTATTTACCAGGGCGCGTAAGGAAGTTTCACTTCTAAAATTGTCTGTTCTATTTAATGTCTCAGAATTTCCCTTTAAAGAGAATAAAATCGCTTCGCTCCTAAGATGCCCTTTGATGTCTGCTTTAGGTCTCCATATGCATGGTTCGAATAGAACACATTGTCATACCTTCTCATAATTTATATATTTGTCTATACACCACATCCCCAGTTACGTTTTGAATTTTAATGGCTTTTGCCTCTCTTTCACTTCCAGTAATTCCCAGCGGGAAACAAATTATTATTAATTACATTATTTTCCTTTTCGCCTATGTTGCTTTCCTGGAGAAATACAAATTATTAATAAATAGGTTCGAATGCACGCAGGTGTGAATTGGGAGATGACAAAAAATCCCTTGTGACTTTTTTGCTTTTTATTACCAACGCTCATTCTGTTCATTAATTTTATGAAAAACGAAAGGAAAATATAGCGATAAAGAATTTCATAAACGAGTTCATTTATTATTTATTGAAACATAGAAAAATGTCTGTTAACTGTTCGGCATTGTGCTGAGGTCAATGGAAACTATATGGATGTTAAAAAAGTTGGGCATTAAGAAAAAGTTTTATATTTAATTTGGTCTTTGAATTAATTTTATAGCAGGTTTATTGTAGTTTGTTTTAATTGTGTTAACTTGTTAATATTTAGATTTTTAATTTACAACTGCATGTTTACACCCAAACTTTCAAGTTAGTACAAGATTAATATAAGAAATTAATAATATGGAAGGAAAAGTATTCAGGCGCGATTAGTATAAAAACAGTTGAAGTTAAGTTTTCTAAGGTCCGGAAGATATTAATAAAATATTAGGAAAGAAAATGGAAATTTTAAATTTTAACACCAAGCTCTAAACTTAGTGTAAGAATTATCAAAATACTTAATGTATTGCATTATTCAAGGAGAATAGGTAAGTGCCAGGACTAGATTTGAGCATATGCATCCTATGGGCGCGCACCCCTGTGCCACCAGGTGAAAAATGAAACATAATTCTACGGTAGGTATTTTCGCAAATAAATCGTATAGCATAATGTGATGATCGTAAGCACCATTCATCATTTGCATTTGATTTAGTATAATGTGGTCTTTGACTAATCTGAAGAAAATATCTCCCACTATCTGCCCGCTAGAAGTTTCGCGAAGGTGATAGAAAGCCCAGAGCACATACGGAAACAAGGGATATGTAAATTCTTTCAAAATTTAAATCAGTCAATCCCTAAAAACCACATGCCTCATGTCACACAAATATCAAAGCTCCAAGAAAATCTACGAGAAACGAAAATAATATGGCTTTCACGATGGTATATGGTCACAATTAACTTTCACTATGTAGTAACCAGTAAGATAAGATAAGGTTAACTGTTCTTAGTGACTTGTAAGAAGCTTGTTAGAGTCCCCTTCTTACACTTGTAAATCAATATTAAAGTAGTTATTGAAATGTATTGCACAAAACCATCCAAAACATACATTGAATTCATTTTCCTTAAATACCTTATTCATTCTCTTATAAAATATAATTCATACAAGTTTATTATACTACTCTAAACGGCCCCAACCTGCGTAATGCTTATGACAAACTAAATTACTTAACTTCATTATTAAAGTTAGCAGCAACTTTTCTTCTGCAAACTGTAACAATTAGTTTAACACGTTACTTGCATTCACGGCGTTAATTTTCAAGCGACACTGTGCAATACCAGTAGAAAACGTAAATACGAGCAATGTTAAGAGCAAAACGAAATAGAACATTAACGAGGTCATATTATAAAATATAAAACTGCAGTGACGGACATACGAAACGAGTTTTAAACACTTTTAGTGACATCGTGTCTTTTGATCCGCTTAATGGATTTTGATAGTTTGAAGTTTTATTTTCCGCCCATTTATTTCAATATAGGGATAGAATAAAAAGGTATATTTCTTTTCAAAATTTAATTCGCAACAGGGGTTTTTTTCAGGGATTCTATACACATTCACGAAGATAAAGATTAGAATTTTCTTTAGATTTATTTTTTTTAACTTAAATTGCTTTAAACTTATTCCATTTTTCCGGAGCTCCAGAGCATTACCCTTTTGATCTTACTCAACTTACACAAAAGTACAGATCCTCAATGTTTTATATATGATGAGACAAAAATGTATGCAAAATACTATAGAAGGCTTATTAATAGAAATAATATATAATTGATAGATTAATCGAATACCTACTTACCTGTATGAAGATTAATCGTAATTTTCCGAGCTTGTCTTCCGATATGATTACATTGTAGTTTTTGAATCACCATACCCATCGATACGTTTTTAAAGCATAAAAATTTTTATCTTCAACCCGAGCCTGCTATCGCACCTCGATGCTTACTCATTCTGTTTTAGAGCAAAATTGCCCGCCTAAAGGGCATGTGGTTGGGAGGGTTGTAATCATATCGGAAGACAAGTTCGGAAAATTACGAATAATCTTCATACAGGTAAGTAGGTATTCGATTAATCTTTCAATTTTCCATCGCTTGTCTTCCGATATGATTACATTGTAGCTGTTTAAAGTTAGATGGTGCAATTTTGCATTATTCTACCTCCAATCCTGAGAATACCACAAAAAACACAATTAAGAAAGCAAAGTCGTTCAATTCAACTGCTTTTTAAGTATGACAAAAAAAAATCAATGAAAATTCTGTCCTATAAATTCCTTAACCACTTAAATAAATATATTTTATTTAACATATATTATTGACATACAATCAGAGCAAAACAAATATTATAAATTGAATCTTAGGCAACGGAATATTTAAAAGGCTACCTATGAGGGCTAAGATATACTCAAATTTAAAATTGTATAGGCAAATATGTCACTGGGCGTACCTAGAGGTCGAGTATAGAATCTGAAGAAGTGTCAGATTTATAGGCCTCTACCCTGCTATATTCTTAATGACATTTATGTTTACGTCAAACTTAAAGGCTGCTCACGTGCTGGCGTGTCTTACACTATATCCGGTAAAGACGTTAACGTTCATACCATACCACTGTTTTTAAAAATTAAGTTGATCCACCTACTCAAAATTTCAGTTATTGCGTGGTGATGTGGTTTTTTGAGAGTTAAGAATAGGGATGTATAATTGGAACGAAGGTGCACGGTGACTTTAATGTACTGTTTTATAGAATTTGCGACACATAATAGGTAATTCTGGTTTTTGAAAATACGGAAAAGACTGGTTTTTATAGGGAGCTGAGGTTTAAATTTTTTCCAAAATCTTCAATTTTGACTGTAGAGCCTCTATTATTGTCGATCGTAATTTTGCTTAATGTTTGGATCCGATGTGCTGAACTTAGTGTCATAAGTGTTACCGTTTTCTTTGTTAGTTTATCGGGTGATAGAGATTGTAACGGGTAAAGTGTTGATAAATAGAGTAATACAGGTTCAACGTTCCATGTAAAATCGTATTTAGGTTTAGGGGGCTTTAACTTGTAGCTTCCCTTCAAAATTTTTTTTATTATACATTAATCCCTATTAGGCGGTGAAACATAAAGTTATCTACAGGTACTTATCAAAACCTAAGAAGCTCCTTTGTTTACTTCGCGAACTAAAAAGTCCAGATAAATGTTTAAAATATAAGTAAAGACATCGAAATTTTGCTGTTACAGAAATTATAATACCTACTTATTAACACAAGCGTTGTATATTAAATATTAATTAACAATTTGTTTTAACAAAAAATATTTATAGGTACGCCTATGTTATTACTATTAAGTTAGCAGCAGTTTAGACAGTAGGATAACGTTGACAGTGTTGTTGTTAGATATATTTTATGTATCGTTGCATTATTATAAATACATAAAGTAAAAATACTAAAAGCTGGTGTTTTATCGACACAAGAACAAGTAAACCAATTTTAAAATCACAACATTGTACTGTTTCCAAGTTCCTTCTGAGATGGATGCAAACATTATTGGGATGGCGTGACCGGAAATGCTTCTTTGAAGAAATGCTTCTCAGACAGTTTCGTTGCCACCAGGAAAATTTTCCTGTATAAGAGATCAGAGTCTCTATAGAGAGTAACCAATTTTTACTCGATTTAAAAGTCAACGGTTTCCCAACTAATAAACTAAGAAACAAGGTATACCAGGGTTGTAATAGCCACACAGGTACTACCAATATTCCGGTGGCTTCATCCTGTATAGATTTATCTAAAGCATTAAATATCATAGAAAACAAGGGAAAAGCGTAAAAATACTCATCATGCCATGAAATTGTAAATGCATCGACTGCTGTGGAGGTTGGATCCGAAAACCAGGAAATATATTTATTGCATTTTGCATTATAATAAGTTGCAAATAAATCTAACCGCTTATTATTTTCTGATATACCTGCTTGTTTAGTTCGTATTCTGTTTCAACGGAAGTTTGTCTTGAGGCCTTATCGGCTTCCTTTTTTCTTTTGAAGCGATATAAGATGAAAAGACTGTTATACGTTTTGTTCACACCAGCCTAAAATTTGAAAGGTTATATTGGTTTCGATATTTTACGCTTCCCCCACGATTAATGCAGGATATTGCCGTCTTATTATCGATTCTAAGTAAGACTCCAATATTTTCATTTGATTTAGTAAATAATTGTAATCCATGACAAGCAGCTTTAATTTCAAGGTAATTAATATCCTTAGACTTGTCGGCTTCTTCCCAAAACTCGCGACATTTTTGGCCGTTACAATAGCCTGTAGGAGACGCAGACGCATAAGAAAAAAAAAACAAAATTCCAATGAAAACGTACTAGGCTTCATATTTACAGTATATTCTAGATTGTCTATCCACCAGCTAATAATTTGCTTTGTATCTTTTGAAATTAATAATCTGTCATTGTACGACTTTCCTATTAAGGCTTTAAATTTTGCGCGCCCTTGTCTTTTGATACGATGACAACGCCGAGAAACGGCAGGAGTCGCTGCTACCAAAATACCAATAATGTTTGCAAAATCTCGAATTGTAGTACCTGTCTTGTTAACATATTTTTCAAATTGCCTCTTTTATTGAATCTATTTTCTTAAGAGGTAAAGAAACGGTCGAGGAAACGGTCCTCTGAATTAAGTCCTAAGTATCCTAGGTAAGTTATTTTTATGATGGTATTAACTGACTTTTTCTGTATTTATAATAAATCTTAAATCATTCAGGAGCATTATGCACATTGCAGAACAGTAAAGTGCATCAGCCAAGCATGACAAATGGTTGGTGTTGTTAGCTAACGGCTCCTACAGCTGTTGGCCCATGCCCCAATTGGTATTGTAGGAACCTTTGCAAATAATTAAATTTGCACAAAATAATGTGCGGGAGATATTTAGTCAAATAACTAACACCCTGTAAAGTATACAGCTGTTTTGCAGACAATAGTCTTCAGGAGATAATTTAGTCAAAACAATTTACACCCTGTAAAGTATGCAGCTATTTTGCAGACAATAAGGAGTCCATGATTGCAATCTTAATTAAATAGGTCCACGACCATATTAAAATATATACTGTTGGCTCACAGCCTTTTAATCGCTCAAGTGATGATAGAATTTACTGAATAGCCCACGGCTATCCCTCAGAAAATATGGCCCACGGCCTTAATGCCAAATATGTTTTGCCATAACACCCTGTAAGATATGCAGCTATGTTGCAGACAATAGTCTGCGGGTAATATTTTAGTCAAAACAGCTAACAGTCTGTAAAGTATACAGCTATTTTTCAGACAATAGTCTGCGGGTCGTATTTTAATCAAAACAACTAACACCCTGTAAAATATATAGCTATTTTGCAGACAATAAGGAGTCAGTCCATGAAAGCAATTTTAATTAAATAGGTCCACGACCATTAGAAATATATACTGTTTTTTGTCCCAATTGGAATTGATTATTGCTGCATAAACAGGGGAAATATTATACACACAAGTGTATCTGATTATCATTTGGCGGTGACAAGTTTGCAGTTGGCATAATAAACGATCACTTCTTAGTAAGAAGTCGAATAGGTAGGTCCTCGACCCTAGGCTTAATCAATTAATAATTTATAATAAAAATAATATTAAGAATGTTTTGTATTGCGAAGCCCTCGGCCTAAACCTATCCTTTTTCTATACCCTCGGCAAGAATTTTTCGTTTGAGTGCTATTTGTATGCAAATTACAAGGCCCTCGGCCTATGCACTATCTAACTCAATCTGAATTTTTCGATTGAGTGCAAATTATCAGGCCCTCGACCTATGCACTATCTAACTCAATCTAACTAACTCTTTGTAGGGAAGTCGAATAGTTAGGTCCTCGACCCTAAGCTTAATCAATTAATAATTTATAATAAAAATAATAATAAGAATGTTTTGTATTGCGAAGCCCTTGGCCTAAACATATTCTTTTTCTCTGCCCTCGGCAAGAACTTTTCGATTGAGTGCTATTTGTATGCAAATTATAGGCCCTCGGCCTATGGACTATTTAACTCCATCTAACCAATTCTTTGTGGGGAAGTCGAATAGTTAGGTCCTCGACCCTAGGCTTAATCAATTAATAATTTATAATAAAAATAATATTAAGAATGTTTTGTATTGCGAAGCCCTCGGCCTAAACCTATCCTTTTCCTATGCCCTCGGCAAGAATTTTTCGATTGGGTGCAAATTATAAGGCCCTCGGCCTATGCACTATCTAACTCAATCTAACCAACTCTTTGTGGGGAAGTCGAATAGTTAGGTCCTCGACCATAGGCTTAACCAATTAATAATTTATAATAAGAATGATAATAAGAATTTTTTGTATTGCGAAGCCCTCGGCTTGGACGTATTCTTTTTCTATGCCTACGGCAAGACGAATTTTTTGATCGAGTGCTATTCGTACGCAAATATTACAAGGCCTTCGTCTATGTACCTTATTCTCTATTTCTCTCGGTTGAGCAACGTATTGTGCCTTACTGAAAACCTGCATGAATTTGAATTTAATAAGCCCTCGGCTTATATGCAAGGTTTTTTAATTATTCTAATTATTTAAAATAGTCTAGTTGTAATTAGTGAGCTTAGCGTAAACCTCAATACAACTTATCAACTGTACATTGTATCATTGTACGTAGATATTTGTTCGTAAATATTAGGCCCCAGCCTAGTTCTATATAGACAATTTATTAACACTTACTTGAGAAACTGGACAATATATTTTCCCTTCTTTTCGACATTTTATTTCACAAACACAAACACAGCACGTTTTTTCAACGTATTCGATGGATACAGAAAACAGAATGAGTAAGCATCGAGGTGCGATAGCAGGCTCGGGTTGAAGATAAAAAATGTTATGCTTTAAAAACGTATCGATGGGTATGGTGATTCAGAAACTACAATGTAATCATATCGGAAGACAAGCGATGAAAAATATATAAATTTAAATAGCAAAAAGCTCAAAAGTGGCAAATTATTTCTTGAGTTATATTGTTATTTGAGGAATATTTTGATTACATTAAACACGTACTTAAACCAAAGATTTTTCTCGCTTTAAATATTTCAATCAATATAATCTATAACCTAAGAACAAAGGCTTATGAAAAACAAAAATAAAATACAAAAACAAGCATGAACCATTCAATGGGTCGACCTTAAAATGGCCGTATGTATCTTTTCTTGATCAGTTTTTTCCAATTCTCTTCGAAAAGACTTCCTGCTAGTTGATCTAAGTTGCCCATTTCAAGTGGAGCTTTTATTTGTCTGCCCAGCATATACCAGACGTGTTCTATGGGTTTAAGGTCAGGAGAACGTGCCGGTCACACCATAAATTCAATGTTATGCCCCTGTCTTTAACAATTTGTGCTCGATGAGGAATAGCATTGTCATCGATGTAAATAAAATTTGGTACTCTTGTAATATGGCAAAATTATGAATTGAAGAATGAGGTCAATATAATTTTGAGAAATAGTATTTCCTTCAAAAGTAAACAACTCGGTTCTTCTATTAATAAAAATTCCTACACATACTGTCATGGATCTCCCACCGTATAGCTCTTTTGGCATCAAGACCTGGTTCTCTTCAACAATTGTTCCACTCAATATTCCAATTTTCGTGTTTTTGAGTGGAGGGCGTTTTACTGTGTACGTGCCTGATCATGCTTGAGGTGCCAGTTATTTATCTTTTCTTGATCAATTTCTTCTAATTCTCTTCCAAAAGACTTCCTGCTAGTTGATCTAAATTGTCCATTTCAGGTGGAGCTTTTATTCGTCTGCCCAGCATATCACAGACGTGTTCTATGAGATTAAAGTCACGAGAACGTATCGGTCAGACCATTCGTTTAATGATATTTTCCCCAAAAAATTCGTTAACAATTTGTACTCGTCATCGAGGTAAATAAAATTTGATCCATTTGTAATAGATAATGTCAAAACTATGAGTTGAAGAACGAGGTCAACATAATTTTAAGCAATAGTATTTCCTTCAAAAGTAAGCAATTCGTTTCTTCTGTTAATACAAATTCCTACCCATACTGCTATGGATCTCCACCGTACAGCTTCTTTTCGAATCAAGACCTGATTCTCTCCAACAATTGTTCCACTCAAAGTTCCAGTTGTGGTGTTTTTGAGAGGAGAACATTTTACTTTGTATAGGGTGGGCAAATAAGCGAGGTAAGCGGCTGTATCTCGAAAGACCAAAAGAAAACACTGGAAATAATTTTCAAGTTCATACCTCTACCGCTAGGGGGCGCAATAGCTATGGTTGGGTAGAAAAATGCATTTTACTCAAAAATGTTTTATTATAACTTGATAAAAGAATACCATCACTGTAATCCTCGTGAAATTCTGTATCTTTTTTGTTCTTCACTTTTGATTGTAGGGTATGAAATAAGGGCGGGGGGAAGGGAGAAGTCTGACTGATTGAAATGCCTATAACTTTACTTTGACTTAATATATTTGAGCAAACTAGGTCTCGTTTGAGAGAGGAAACCCTGCTTATTAAGAACAAAATATACCCATGACAAATTGGTATTTGCTGTTCCCGCTAGGGGGCGCCAATTCAGAAGTTCATGGTTTTTTTCATTTTTCTACGAAATTTCAAATATAATAATACCATTATTTTAACAGAAAGAGAAAGTAGATCAAATTTGCAAGAAAAAACTTCTAAACCGCATATCGATAACTTCACGCGTTCAGGAGTTATTGCCAGTAGAGCATTTTTTAACAATGCATGCATTGGAAAACAACTTATTTTTCGAATTTTTATGGTCAAGCATGCCATGACTAAAGTAAAAAAAAAATTTATTAACAAAAATAATCAAAACAATCATGAAAATAACATTAATGATACTATAATAATAACATAATAGGAAATAAGCTCGGAAATAA
The DNA here is from genome assembly GCA_016904865.1 of Pissodes strobi. Lineage (NCBI taxonomy): Eukaryota > Metazoa > Arthropoda > Insecta > Coleoptera > Curculionidae > Pissodes > Pissodes strobi. Next base: position 4,283 of record JAEQML010068424.1, on the reverse strand, counting down.
GTGTAAATTGTGACTTAGGACTGCTCCAATATTTTAAGAAATTTGGTGCAACAATTGAACGAAGCTTATCTCAGGGACCCAGTTTTAGTATAATAGTTATCGTCATCTTTCTCCTAAATTAAAATATCAGCCAAAAATTTGGAAATATGAGTAGAATAAAAACAAAATTTTGCCCTTTTTCTGACGAATTTCGGACTCAGTAATTCACTCGTATGTTTTGATACTTTTTCACATTTAATAGGCCGTAGAAACGAAAAACAAACTTCTTTGAAAGAAACGTCAAATTTTTTCTACTCTTAGCACAGCGATTACGTGATACTGGCAGTTTTCTTCGTCCTAAATTCTGTAGGCGTGGAAATGGAAGAACTGAAGACAATATTATTAATGTCTTGGCATACATAGAGTATAATAGGCAGATAGGAACTAGGGCATTATCTTCAAACTTGGGTATAGCACGAACTACTGTTCGTAATATTTTAAAAGACTACATTAATTACCATATCCTTCTTCTTCACCTGCCAGCGGCTGAAATCGAAGCGGCAATTTTTTCCACCCAACAAAGATTGAAACAATGTGTGGAACATGATGGGAGGCAGTTTGAACACATTAAATTGAAATGTTTTATTCGAATTTGGTCCTTTAAATGATTGTTTAATAATTATTTTGATAATATATATTTTTTTATAATAGCCATGGCATGCTTGACCACAGAAGTTCGAACTTATTCGTTTTTTCAATGCATGCATTGTTAAAAAATGCTCTTCTGGCAATAACTCCTGAACACGTGGAGTTATCGATATGCGGTTTAGAGGTGAACTTTCAATTGGCGCCCCCTAGCGGGAGCAGCAAATACCAATTTGTCATGAGTATATTTTGTTCTTAATAAGCAAGGTTTCCTCTCCCAAACGAGACCTAGTTTGCTCAAATATGTTGAGTCAAACTAAAGTTAAAGGCATTTCAATCAGTCAGATTTCTCTCTTCCCCCCGCCCTTACTTCATGCCCTACAATCAAAAGTGATGAACAAAAAAGATGCAGAATTTTACGAGGATTACAGTGGTGGTATTCTTTTATCAAGTTATAATAAAACATGTTTGAGTAAAATGCATTTTTCTACCCGACCATAACTATTGCGCCCCTGGCGGTAGAGATATGAACTTGAAAATTATTTCCAGTGTTTTCTTTTGATCACTTTAGTTATATAATTTTTTACCGCAAGTCTCTACGATTAGTAGTTTCTGAGATACAGCCGCTTACCTCGCTTATTTGCCCACCCTGTACTTCTCGAAGACGAATTTAAACTTTATATTTACAAAGAATTTTTGAATTAGTCCTTAAGATTATCTTTCTAAACTGCTTATTAAAAACCCTGACCCATTTGATGAAACAGTCTGAGATGCTCATGTCGGTTAGCAAAATCTGCAGATTTGGAGAATAAGCGATTGAGCCCCATAATTGGTACAGTGAATGGGTACAACAATAGTTTGGCCGTCACGGATGATTCTGGATAAAAGAGCAAGCCAACCTCAGTGATCAGATATGGGCAATCCACCTTGAAGAGAAGCTGAAGTTACCGGTGTGCTTCTTACAGACAATGGCAAAAGGTTAAGCCTACGGTACAAGGCATCATAGTAAAACTAGTCATTGTTGAAGAATGTGTACTTTATATAATGACGAAATTTTTTTTGTAAACAGTTAATATGATTAGCGTAATGATGGTTCCAAACTGAGAAGGCATAATTTAAGTGTACAATAAAGAATTTTGAGATGTCCACTTGAAGTGCCAGGCGGCCATTAGGAATAGCAATTATATTGAACAAACATGAGATAAAATCTGTTACAAAAATATTGAAAAGAAGTGGCTCAATGTGAGATCCCTGAGGAATTCCGGATGGGACAAAGATTTCATGGGACAAGAAGAGTTCGATCCGTAAGATAGCTCTTTTAGTTTTTTCTATATAATTTAATTAATTCCGCACTTAAATATTTTTATACTCTCTATCATGCTAAACCATTATATCCAATCCAAATAAAACGAAGGCCAATAATCAACCGGCATTAACCCTTTACGCAATAAAATTCGTGGAGCGATGTAACCCAGCACTAACTAAAGAGATGATTATTTTTAATGATGCTTCTATCGAAAAACAGCTGAATCACGGGTATAAGCTTATAAGCATTATCCCGTGACACAGAGTTTAATTAAAACTTTAATTAGCGTTTTAATTAAAAGAAGTTTCAATGCTTTTTTCAGTCAGAAAAAAATAGAAGAAATATTTACTTTTTACAAAAATATGCCTTTATATAATTAGTTTTCAGGACAATACACAATGGGCTTAAATATTAACTGCGTAGAGCAACCTGTATGCTTATACTGATTTGCCTAAAGCGTTTGACACTATCAACTATGAGCTGATATGAACTAGAAGAAGTTTGGCACATACCTTAAGCGAAATGATGCAGATTGTTTATGTGAACTCTCATCACTCGTAACTATTTCCCTAATGGTGATGATATTGGGGCTCAATTTATTGCACCTCATCTGCATCTACCATAGAAGTGTTATCTAGAAGATCAATTTGTATTGTTTCTCAAGGAAAGTAATACAAGTTTTTAAAGTGATGTATGGTGGTTCGATAAATATGAGATTGCCCTGAAAATGTCTAGCTAGGGCTGTGTGGTATGTTATTAGGTAGCTGAGTGATCAACTTCACGTATTTAATAATTAGGATAATTTGTTTTGGTTTAATTCAGTAAATTCAGTATTTTAACATAAGCTTGGTTCTGTGGCCAATAAGAAATTAACACGGTCTATTTATTTTATTTTCAGACATTAAGCTCTTCCAATTCATCTTGTTGTACACCGTCTGGGTGAGGTGAGCCATCCCACTGATATTTTTTTTGTATGGTCGAGACACATTTTTTGTGGCATACCATCGCTTCATTTGATGTTATTGATCACCGGATCGTCTTTTATCAAGTCGTTAACCATTTGGCTAAGTTATATTAAACAAATATGTAACATTCTGTTCTTAATAGCAGTACTTAGCAAATTCCTGCCCCTATTTGGTTGCCACACACCCTATACTTTTTCTTGAGAAACCTTCGAATTTGGTAACAGTTTTACAAAAATAGCTCAATAATTAGACGATATATGTTGCATCTCAACTTTCATCAATTCACACTTCTCACACGATTCATCATTCTTCGTCACTTTCAGCGCCCATCATCTGATTTTATACCCTCCAGGATTTATATTGTCCCAGTTAATGGGCGCCCTGGCTAAAATACATTATTTTTGTAATATTTGTTCCTTATATAATTACGTCGATATTTCATTACAAAAGAAAGCGAAGCCTGCTCATACTATAAATTAATTGAAGTTGCTTGAAAGTAGATTGCTTTTAGGATCTTCGCGTAAGTGAAATGCTAATTTTTCACATAAATCACTTACAATAGCACTTAATTCAATAATGGAATAAAAGCAATTTATATGATTATTATTACTGCCATTCTCATGTCTTCTTAATTGTTTTCACAATAAATATTTAATCAATATCAACGACAGTTGATCTTACTAAATATATAAGAATTTTGGGCATGTCTCTGTAATATTTCTGATATTTTACGACTTAACTAAGGCGTTTGACTAAGTATTTCATGATATTTTATTACATATTATGACCTTAGCAGGTAATTGAACAGAACGTTCCTCAAGGATCCTTTTTGCAACTCTTGCTTTTTTTTAACATAACCCAAAATTGAAACAGTCCACGTGACTGAGAAATGACAACTGACAAGTGATATGTGTCAAAATTGACAAATTCGACAACCACAGAAAAGGGTAGTCCACGTGGCTAAAAATGACAAGTGACAGATGCCATGTGTCTAAATTGTTGAAAACCTAGCAAAATACCAAACATTTACACAAAATAAATATCGTACTGCTGCTGCTTTTCGATTATATTTAAGTTTAAATACAACCTTTAAACGAATATTCCCCAAGTTCAGCAATTTGAAGGAAGCCCCTGTATATTACTGGCAAGTTGAAATGATATTAGCTCTGTTTCTCTGTATATAGATTTTTTTATATTGCATTACCCATATGATCATTTCGTCATATTTACATTAGTATTATCCATTAAGGCAAGAATACACATGTTTGTTACATGCATAGAAGCATGCCAGTTACTAGAAAATGCGTGTTACTTGTAAAGGCGTGAATACACATGCTTGTTACACGCATAGAAGAATGCCAGTCACTGGAAAGTGCGTGCTACTTGCA
>JAEQML010068423.1:0-18289 GCA_016904865.1 Pissodes strobi | reverse complement strand
GTGTCTGCTATTATTTTTTCATGCTCACCCAACTCCTTCAGAACTGTCCGCTTCAACCTATATGTTTCCAGCATCACGTTTCTTCGTTCCCCTTTGAAATCATTCAACCATGTCGGTGGTGGCGGTGACTTGGCTTGGGGCACATCATCATTATATGCTTGAAGTAATGTCGACGTCGTCGCAGTTGTGGTGGTTGCGATGCTTTCCAGCGTCGGAGCGGTTGTTGCGGTTGGTGTGTTTCTTCTATGCTTCCTTTTGGGTACTCCCACCTCACCGTTGTCGGTCAGCAGATTCTGTAGCGTTGAACTCCGACGTGGCCGCTTCGTGATTCTTGCAGGTGCTAATTTAACATTTTGCAGCACCACACATTTCGCAGCAGAAGAAGCTGGTTGTTCGGCTTGTGCAGATGATGAGGCTACTCGTTCGACATCATAGCAATCCAACTCCATCATAATTTTCTCCATTCCATCGTCATTATGGAGATCAGCAACTACGGCTTCCTGCGTTTCTTCACCCATATAGTAAGACATTTTAAATTTAGCGTATAAAAACACTAGAACGTTCAAAGTGCAAACGAAGAACTATCTCAACGTTTAAGAAACAAGCCTTTTTATTCCCTTCATCCCTTCCCATCCTACTACCACCACCACTAAAAACTTTAATTGCTTTGTCGCAACACACGCAGTCGAAAGTTTCAAGGTGTCTTTGCTACCGCTTCACCCCCATCCATTCTACTACAACATATTTACTAGGCCATATCAAGGTGACTTTGCTGCTTCACGTCTTCCATTCTATCACAAGATATTTTCTAGAACAATTCAAGTTGACATTGTCGTGTTAGCATAACGTTTTCGAGATTATTTTAGTTACCCATACGCAATATAAAATACGTCACAAGGGTATTTCAATGTCACCACATTGTGAACTATATGTAATGTGTTCTTGTAAAAATCTGATGATATGCCCTTTCCTTATTTAATACTACAAGTCATGCGCGTCCTGCACCCCAAACCCCTCTCTGCATTCATATTGCTATATAATGCGACCTCCTCCTAGATCTTGCAATATTTCTCGACAAGGCATTAACATGTGCAACGTTTGCAGCATTCTGAACAATCTTTTGCGATGCATTCAGATGTATCGACAACACGCTGTTAACTACCCCGATCTCGGCGAAACATGCGCTGCAATTGTCAATGTGTTACATCAAGGCACCGTTTATTGTAGGTTACGGCAGGGTGGGCATATGGAATATAGTGCTTGGCGAAGTAAGATGCGGGAGATTGAAGCTGATTTAGACACCTTAACACTGTTGCTGTTCTATGAATCGTGGAATTTAAAATCTGAGGAATAAATTTATTTCCGTCAAATAGCATAAAGAAAATTGAAAATAATAAAATCCTCTGTTGCCACACTTTAAAATTGTCTACAATCATATACATTAACTCAACACATTTTAAAACCACTGTTGCCACATTTTGAGATTTTTATGGGTTCATGTGAAGGACATGCGCTATGAGTACTCCTCATTTATAGAAATGAAATAAATAGCACCGCATTTGAGAGTTAAACTCATACTTTGAAAAGCTCCATAAGTATTAACATGGCTGATGAAGGTATTGTTGTCGACGAATTCCTAGAAATGGATTCGTTTCAGCTTGACGGGCGTCAAGCTGTACTTCGTTTCTGTGGAAACATTGCCGCACCAACATATTGCCGCACTATAAGCTACGTCAGCCTGCCTGGTGGTGCTTTATTATGTGAGGAGTGCTACAGTGGGATGGCGCGTCCAAAGCCAAAAGCATCGCGTCATCAGAGGCATGACAAAGTGCCAATGGGATTTGTACAGTCGGACCTTAAGTGTGCAAACTGTCGTGGAAAACTATACGTTTTCGTCCACACGGGGGTTTGCATATTGTGCAACCACTCGAGATCGAGAGCGGAAAAAGAGGATTTTAGTCTCTAGATCTAAATTCTGTTTTTACCTGGGTTTTTCGTTTGAAATTTCGTTTCCCTTAAAAAACGAATGGGGTGCGACAAAGAGCTCAGTTCACGCCTGGCAGCCCCGTTAAGGGTTTATTCTTTAGTGATACTTATTAAAGAATAAGCCCGACCGGAAGCTCTTTACATTCTTTTTTTAATAATATAACTTTACCTGACTGTAATTCATTTCTTAATCTTGCATTTCCTGTTTTAAACAACTTTTTACCAAACCAGGATAAAAATGCACAAATAACCCAACCCCATTCGGTGGTGTGGAAAATAGTTTAATATTAATTAAAGTCACATACAATTTTGAAACAATATTTTATTAAAACAAAGTTTTATCACATAGATAATTTACAAAAACATGTGCTAAAATACATTATACATTCACATCTTAGATATAGTCAGTGCTATCGTCTCTAAGTAAATTTTCAGCAATGTGTATAAACAGTTTTAAATTTTCATCTGGGTCTGATTTATAAAATTCTATGTCGCTATGACCCCAAGGCAGAGTTTTAGTTGTTGTTGGAATCACATAACGCTTATCATCTGCGTGAGAAAGTGCGACTTTATTTACAATTTCAGTATAAACGTCATGCAATTCGCTCTTGAAAGTTTTCATTTTTCGAAATATTAATCCCCCGCGCTCTACAACTTTTCTATAATCCTCAATATTAAGTTGCTTATCGATTACAGCCTTTTTTACACCCTTCGCTTTTTTAATTTCATTGCTTATTGAACTGACGTAATAGGCTTTAGCACCGGTGCCATAGAAACACTTTATGGGGTCACCCTGAAACTCGTCTTTCATTCTACCTACTACTGATTCACTTTTCCTAATATTATAAATGTTGTCAATGCTATAATTTGATGTATCGAATTTATCGGGGTGTTCAACAATAAACTGGTAAAAGTTTTCCGTATATACTTTCAATATTAGAGAATCTGTATCAGTGTACAATAAGGAAGCATTTTCACCGAATTTGGCTTTAATAAAGTTATAAAAGAAATCATAAATGACGGTTTTTGATATGTCCAATATTGAAAACCCAATATATAACGGCTTATCATAAAGTATTTTTAGTCTACCCATGTGAATCGCGACCAGATCTTCGGTAAAAATAGAGGACGTTTTAAAATTGGGGCGAGCTATTAACGCCTTCGCGCCCAATTTCTTTCTAATATTCTCCCAATGGGTCACCAATTTTATGTCTTTACGATTTTCAACATTCTCCATGGTCTTCCCAAAAACCGAATTATTATACGTCTTAAAAAGGCCTTTATTAAATTTTGTTTTTGACTTATTTCTTAGTTCGGTATTAAAGTCGATATATTTTTTCAACCACGGTGATTGTTCAAATATCAATACTCTATGTGTTTGTGTCACTATCAAACCATTTCGAATAGCTTGTTTCAACGTTCGATAATGAACTACATATTTTCTTTTTTCATTTAAATTAGGAATTAATTTTTTTAATTTAGATTCTCCGGTTGGCGGTAAAAAACTTTCAACTAAAAATGGAAGATCTGAATGTTTATCATGTAGGTCTTGAGGATAATGTATGTCAACTTCTAGAACATAACCGTGTTTATTATCATCTGCGATATCCAATATATTGAGATCTAATTTTTCTTGCTCAGACAACCATCTAAACCCACGAAATGGTAATGATTGTGACATACTATGGCCATACAAATTCGTGGCATCCAAATACATTATAAAAGATGATGGTTCTGATGGATCATAATTTGGAATAAATTTATTATTGGCGATATGCTTCCTCTCAGTACACTGACTTATTCCGCCGCGAATGCCATTTTTAAAAAAGTGAATCATATCAATATCTGTCAACAACTCTAGCTCCACCTTGGTCATGCGCAACATACAATCAAACGACAAACTTGGTAAAGTGTAGTATTGAATCGGATCTAATTTATATGTTGCCAATGATTGATCACGAAAATTTTCAAATACATCGCATAAAAGGAGGATGTCAGATTTTAAATACAAATCTGAATATTCACCAAGATTCTTACAATTAAATACGCGCCAAACTCGTGTAGCTCTCTCATAATCTGCGTCAGAAATGTGTTCCCCATTTAGTTCATCATAAAATTCATTTTTTGTTGGAAGAATTGGATTAGCCATCTTTTTTAAATCGGTGATGAAACTGTATGGAAATACACCCTTTTGACGCATCAGATCAAATTTTTCATTATCGGAGAAATGTTTTTTTGTTTCCCTAAAATGGTCATTGGATAAACCACTTCCTAAATTTGCCAAAGACGATGATAAAAATTTAAAACTATCTATAAATCGTAACTTTAAATACTTCTTTTTCAAAGCCCCATTTTTGTCAACATAATCATGCATATAGATGCTCTTTGTGAATGCAACATACTTTTCTTTGCTTTGAGCTATAACATCAATTTTGTCCCCATACCTACATAACTCTTTTATAAACATATGACAATCATACCCGCTCAAATTATGAAATACTATTGGAACAAAATTGGGCAACTTGTAATTAACGTTACATATTCCATGGGCTGCACCCCTAAATTTCCCGGTAAGGTGACAATGGTCGCGAACTTTTTTCTCATCACCGTCTTCAAACGGTTGTTCACAAATGTTACAAACTTTACTATTTCTAAATTGAATCTTCTCATCATTATTCAAGGGAATCATTGGTTTAAAATCCTTTAAATAGGTGTTATATAACCCCCTTAAATCAATTTCTAGGCGAGACACAAACTCTTTTGCAGCGTCATGACCTCGATATAGCTCAAACTTGGAAAGAGAATCGTCAAAAGAGCATTTAATTAAATATGCGAAGGAGTGAGGTTCATGTTTGACACTTTTTAATGTATAAGATTTTCTTGGATCTGGTTCTGTATTAGCAACCGGTTTCAGAATTGATTCAAAATCTGCATAAACGACAAATGGCACCCTCAATTGTTTTTCAAAATGTTCAAATTTTAAAATATTTTCCGGAACGTGTTTACCAAATTTGTCAAGTTTATGGTTCACTGTTGGTATTGTTGTATATACATGATTACAATCGTGACTCTGATGCATAGCCAAAGATCTTGCTGTGTGAAAATACAATAAACATCCATCACAAAAATAAATTTTGTGTTCATGGGAATTTATCTGATTGGAAACTAGTCGAGACAAATTTTTGATCCAACAATAATGTGTCTGTACACATGCTGATTCACATCTATGATCACCATCATTATTATCACAATCTTTGGTTACCATCAGTAAATTAATATGTATATTCAATTTCTTGGGGGCATACCGTAATGGACCAACAACTTCCCAAATCAGTTTATTCTTTTCAAATTTGCTTTCGAGACCGTAGACATTAATAGATATATTATTCGATTCTTCAAAATGTTTAATATCACATAACTTTACAGGAAAATTCATACCTGCTGTGTTGAATAATGTGGAAAAATGTGGGTATGATGAGATTTGATCGGGGAATGCTCTAACAGGACACAGTGCAGATGTTACAGCCCACATAAAACAACACTGATCTTGGTTCTTCACATTGATAACGGCCATCTTTTTCTCTATGAAATATGGTAGCTTAATATATGACGAACCCCCAATAGGACTGAATTTATTCACATTAACTTCCAAATAAGTGATTTTCTGTAATGCCCAACCTGAAATTAAACGAATACATTATTATGTGATGTAATTAAAAATAATGGTTGCATGTATATGTATATGTTTCACGATGGCAAAAATTACATGTTTCCATTCGTCAACCTACCTGAATCTTTTTCCTGGAATTCTGTTGTCTGCAACATCATTTTCCCAATAAACCATTCGAACATAGACTCCAAATCTGAAGACACATCTATTATTTGGTTTGGCGTATTGAATGATTTTTCACTGTACACTTCAGATGATGGCAGTAGATATAAACCAAATACTTCCATATTGACTTTAATGACACCGTGACTTGTTAGCATGTTACCCAACAAATCCATCACATTGTTTTTAACATCATTGAAAAACAATGTGTAGTTAATATGGTCATTGTTTGGGTATACTCGGTAACTAGCTATTCTGCATTTGAATGCACTCTGAATTAGCTGGACATTGGGGGAAAATGGAATAACTGAATTATTTCTGTGTTGGAGTGTTCTTTCGTGTCGAACAGTCTGATTTGTTGGAATGTTTACATTACATGATGTGCAAGTGTGCATACTCAATGTCGAGGTGCCCGAATCTACTGTTGCACGTTTGGCAGCTGGTCCCTTTCCTACGTTTTTCATTGGACATGACTCCATTTGATGGCGACGCATGTTGTAAGTACGCGTAAATGCTTTGCCGCACTTTTCACACTGGTAAAACATTATGGTATGTAATAAGATGCTTAAATCAAAATATACCTTGCTTACTAGACAACAAGACAACAACTGTTCTCTGTATTATTAAACCTTTTATATCCACCCCCCCCACCACCGCCACAATATATTTCTGAAGGTGATGTGACGTCACACTAAAAGTTCCAAGGCAAGCTCAAAGTCATTCGAGGTCAATTGTGTGATCTTCAAATATCAGCAAGGACACTCGAGGTTGATGTCGTTATAAATTATCTCAAGGGATACAAAGTCAAGTTGCATTTCCTTAACTGACTTTCAAACATCGTGAACAATAACCCTCTGCAAACAGTCCTAAGAGCGTTCACTTGGTGTAATCCCAAGGTCATACGCGCGAACTTCAACAACACACTCAAGGACATTAAAGGTCAAATTAGCCAAGTCATTCACGGTTGAATACAACACAAAGCAGTCCCAAGGACGTTCAAAGTCGTACACGCTTGGAGCAATCCCAAGACCATATGCGCGACCTTCAATAAGAAAGTCAAGGGCATTCAAGATCAAATGTCAAGGGCATTCAAGGTCAAATTAGCTCAATGTCATTCAAGGTTGAATACACCCGAGGCCAAGTGGGCGGGGTCTATCCCAGTGGCACCGGTGGGGGGGTGCGGGGGCAAAAAAGTGGAGGGGGGAGAATTGAGTCCGTCTATAGCTCTCTACTGTTATTATTTTTTTGCATGTATCCAACGTTGGCTAAAAAACACATCGTGCTTGGCAAGTAGCAGGTGTTCGTCCACGTCGTGTAGCAGAGCTGACACTAGGTCAATCTTTAAGTCCTGGATTAACCCATTAACATAACATACCCGGTATTTGAAAGCATTTTGCTTATTGTAACTAGTTGCTACTTCTGTGCTCCTGTTACAGAGTAGCACTAGGGGTCCTTGTACCACCGACGTTTCTAGTATTCCCGGGGCGGAACCCGGAGCCCCCATGGAGCTGATGTCGTGTGAGACAGACGATGACGCTATCTCTACAATTTCAATCGACTCAGACTCAGGGCGATCCATAAGTGAGTCACGGACTCAACTTTATATGAATAAGCTGAGAAAACACCCGAAATGTCCCCGTTGCATAGGGCTAATCCCGCTACTCACAAGTGCGAATATCGGATCTAAACTCGATTATAAATCAATATTAGATACCGTCAAATCCCACCTTATGAGGTATCACAGTGCGGTCTTTAAAAGACCAGCCACAATTCAGCCCCGCATTGACTGTGGGAACAAGAAAATCACCATAAAGGATAATGCTAAACCTACGGGGGAGACAGATAGTTCACCTACCTTTACTAAAAAGCTGAAGTTAGGGAAAGAGCCACAAAAAGAATCACCGCAAAAACCAGTCTCGAAAAAGACACGCAAGAAGAGCAGCTCGACGACAACGATTCGGCCTTGAACGCTTCGAATTTCGAATCTGCGCATCTACTGCCCGAGGCGCAAGAAAAGGAGCTGTTCAAAACGCCATACAAAACCATACCTTTTAAAAAAGGAATAAGGGCAGTTCAACAAGACGTTGGGGGAGAAAAGCCCCAAACTAAAATAACGCCCGTTCCTACAAGAAACCGATTCGCCCCGCTGTCCGACACGGAAGCAGAAGAGGAAGACGATGCGAGTAGTATCGCCTCCTCGCAGGAGCCCACTGCACGCAGAGTTCAAAAAAGACGAAAAACAACCCTAAAGCCACACCTAAGCCTACGCCCAAGAAAAAGCCGTCCTTGCCACCCTCGATCATCATCAAAGGGGGCGCGCAAGATCATGCTGTCATCAGGCAAACCCTGCATGACATGCACGTCACAGATTTCTCTTTAAATATACCAAGAATTCAGTAATTATCTATTGCACACAAATGAAAGATTGGGCTAACCTGAAACGACTCTTCGAAAGAGAAAAAGTAGAGTTCCACTCGTACGCGGAGGCGTCCCAAAAGACGCACGCCTTCGTGTTACGAGGGCTGCAGAAGAAATTCGTAAACTTCTGTCCGAAGAGAATGGCCTGAACATAAAAGCTAAAAGCTACATTCGAAATGAAAAAGACTAGAGTCCCTCTATACTTAATAGTCATGGACGCCTCAGTAACCCTTAGGAAGTTAAACCAGGAAGTTAGACTGTTATCCCACGTCCGAATTTCCTGGGAAAATCGACGAGCCACAAAAACCACAATGCAGTGTAAAAGATGCCAAGGCCATGGGCATTCGATGACACACTGCCAAAGGGCCTGGGCGTGCTCGAAATGTGCCGGGGCGCACCAGATTACAGAGTGTAGCAGCAACGTAATAAGATGCGCCAACTGCGGTGGTGAACACCGAGCAATAAGTATACTCTGCCCTGTATATTTATTCAAAACTCAACAAACGCAGCCCCAAAATGCCCCCAAGAAGCAGGAGCTTAAACCAGCGCCACCCCCGTCCAACCCGGCTTGGCAGAAGAACAACAAGAGCACCGCTTCAGAAGAGGTAGCCAATTTAACAAGCAATTCCCGCCCTTGCGACGCCGTCAACAAGTACCTAACAATGTAAATGACAATCAGGTTAGTCAAAGCCAGGTCAACCATAACATTAATGCCAATAATTCTCAAACAAATGTAAATTCTGTAACCATAAACCCCAATAATATAATTTCTAATTTTAATAGCTTACAGCAAGCAGTTAACCGGGTGAACAGCCTTGTTAATTTTGCAGAGCTGATTCGAGCCCTTAACGATTATGCTTCTCTCTTAGAGTCCTGCAGAGGAAACAAATTCGTGGTCCTTCAGGCCTCGATGAAGTTTTTCTCGGAGGACCTCGAAGGGTATAATATATAATTGCAATAATGCCAATTAACGTTCTGTGTTGGAACTGCAATGGCATTCGCTCCAAACTCGGGGAATTTAAAAGTTTCATTTACGATCATCCTAACTTCCATATAATTTTCTTGTTAGAAACAAAAATTGATGCGAACTTTAGACTAAAATTTTACGATCGACATGTTCTGCGTTTTGATAGGCCCGCAGGTCAATCCGTTATAAGCACGTCCTCGGACTGAGGACCGTCATTGAGCACGTAGCTCTCGAGCTCGACGGTGGCCTGCGGATAGTCGGCGCATATTCACCTCCGGGTCTCCGCCTCCAGGAAGAAGATGTTCTTGCTCTGCTGCCTGCCGGCAAGAAGACGCTCCTGCTGGGGGATATTAACGCAACACACGCTGATTGGCGTGGTACTTCCAACAAGAGCGGTCGCTTGCTATACAGGTTAGTGGAGCAAAACATTGACTTAGTCTACCATCAAACTTCCAATCCTACACATTATCACGACGCTTTCTCCAATCCATCGTTCCTGGATATTGCTCTTATTCGAGGAATAACCACTGCCTCAACTCGTAGAGTTGAATGAGCTCAACTCGGATCACCTCAGCTCTAGTCACCAACATCCAGCGCGTCAGAGACGCAATCTGTCCGACTGTCAGAAAACGGCCGTTTACTGACACTCTCCCTGAACCTATCCTAGACCTAATCACCTTCCGCAACCGTATCCGGCGTAGATGGCAACGTACAAGAGCAGAAAATGACCGGTTACGTGTCACAGCGCTAACAGGGACGTCCAAGGCTAAGATCTCTATCTACAGAAATGAGAAGTGGATGGCCTATATTAATACCATAGGCCGACACGACGGCTCGCTGTGGAAGCTCACCAGGCGGGTTCGCGGAGGTACCGCAATTTTTCCTGAAATACAACATCGTGGGGATGTATTTACGGACAATGCTGGGAAAGCGGAGGCCTTCGCGAGCTACCTGGGGGACGTCTTCAGCGAGACGACGAATTCCACGCCATTTCACACCTATGTAGACACAGTAGTGGAATGCTTTACAACCATTAAGTACCCGATCGCCCCTGCGGTGCTTGATAGGCTGCTAGTCACTCCTGCTGAAATCAGGAGATTTCTTGGTCGTCTACCTGGAAACAAATCCCCTGGCCCTGACGGTATTCCGTATATTCTTCTAAAGAATATGCCGAATAAGACCGTCATCCACTTAATGCACATCATAAACGCAATTTTACGCCTGCAACACTTTCCGCTCCCTTGGAAGAAAGCGGTGATAATACTGTTTCCTAAGCCGGGCAAGGATGCGAGGTTTACGTCCTCGTATCGGCCAATATCGTTGCTCGATACGCTCGGCAAACTAACCGAGAAGCTCATCATGTCGAGGATTAGCAGTGTCGTTGAGAGTCTTCGGATTCTACCCCCGGAGCAGTTCGGCTTTCGCCGCTGTCATAGCACTACTCTGCTCGCAGCGAAGGTCGCACAGGATGCTCTGAACGGCATTGTTGCTACGCGACATTGAGAAAGCATTCGACAGGCTATAGCACAATGGGCTGATATATAAGCTTTTTGCTATCCATGGAATGCCTTTACATCTAGCATCCCTCATTGCGTCGTACCTTGCGAATCGCTCCTTTTCGGTTAGCATTCATGGCGATACTTCGGGACCTAGACAGATCATGTCTGGAGTGCCCCAAGGAACAGTTTTGTCACCGCAACTATTCAGTCATTTTATAGCTGACTTCCCGTCTCATCCTGCAAATTACTTTGCCCTGTACGCTGATGACACGGTGATATACTCACACTCATCAGACGTGCAGGTAGCAAAACGGAATCTCGAACACCATCTCACCCTTCTAACCCCCTATTACAGGGATTGGAAAGTAACCTTAAATGCGTCGAAAATAGAACTAGGTATATTGACACATAAGCGCCATATAGACCTGGCCCCTATTACTATAGGCAACGCGGCAATTAGGCCGATAGACCCCGTCAAATACCTAGGGATAGTTTTCGACCGAAAGCTCCTTTTTTCCAAGCACGTTGCGGCAATCAGGGCTAAAAACATAATTACCCGCAAAAGTTTGAATCAACTTATACGAACGAGATCATACTTAAGCCCGACTAACAAACTGACAATCTACAAATCAATAATAAGACCGACACTACTATACGGAGCACCAGTTTGGTGCTCAGTAGCAAGAAGCCACCTCAAACATATACAGACGATACAAAACAGATACCTGCGGGCTGCCTTCTCCTTAACGCTACTCGATCGAGTTCGAGTCAGCGATCTACATAACATGGCCAGCATAGGGTATGTTGAACAATATGTCAACGATGCAGCCTGTAAGTTCTTTAAATATAGCATCAGGAGATCAGAAGCGACCGCAGGTATCGCAGACCTAAGACATGACCCACGCCACAGACTGAAACATGGACCGCTATATAAGCACACGGACCTCTTTTATCAGGAACTTAGGCCACCATAAACGACTCAATATACAACTACCATTCACTAAAAATGAACAAATACTTGGACATGAATGTACTAACATACATACTACGAACCAGACAAGACCACTTCATCACTCTCGCCGCAGCCACCAAGCCGCGCGTGCTATCCCCTCCCCCAGGCAAGATTTACGTGTTCGGGGCGAACAATCGTATGTTATACCCTTCATGTATGGGCCTGCATGAGCGCACCCATATACTACTATGTGCATTTATGTACAGGGTGGCTCGAATCCGTGTCTATGTATGGGGAACTCGAAAACCGTAAGAGATACAGTGTCGGTCAAATTAAGGCAAAATTGCGCATTTAAGTGCCTAACAAGATGCCGTTTAGAAAGTTGTAAAATTCCGAGTATTTACGGAGATATCCGGAAAAAACCGAAATTTTGAAAAATCGTTTTATTTTTTTCCTGGGCTTATTTAAAAACGGATTTCAAATCTAATTGCACTTTTGCATTGCCACTTTTTCCGCTCTATCCAATGATGATATCCAGTTTGAAATCCAACGTTTCGTCTGCTAGGGATCATCATCAACTTTCTTTTTTTAAATACGAACTTTAATTTTTTTTACGTTTTTCAGGTGGTATTGGCGTTATTAATATGTGTATGTTTTTATTTTTTTTTATTTTTATAATTTTTTTATTATTTTTATTTTATGTATTTTGCCTTTGCGTGATTTTAAATAATTTAAGGTAGGTACTTTTGAAATTTTCATATTCTATAAAAATGTTTTATTTGTTTTTGCATTAAGTGGAAAATTGGAGCCCGTATTAAAAATTAAAAATACTAAAGTTATTTTTTATGAGAATATGGCCTTGAACTATTACTCAAACAAGTTGCTTAGTGCGTTTTATTTATAAGCAAAATTCCAATAGGTGTTTTTCCATCAAAGTTCCTATAGTATCACGTAGTATGATTATAAATTGTTGATATTCTCTATTAAATAATTTTTTTAATTGGTTAAAAGTTGGGAATATTTTATCTTTGCAGTAAGCAACTTGTTTGAGTAATAGTTCATGGCCATATTCTCGTAAGAAATAATTTTACTATTTTTTATTTTTAATACGCTCCAATTTTCCACTTAATACAAAAAACAAAATAAAATATTTTTATAGAATATAAAAATTTCAAAAGTACCTACCTTAAATTATTTAAAGTTACGTCAAAGTAAAAATATAATAAAAAAAATAATAATAAAAATAAAAAAAAAATAAAAAAAAATAAAAACATATAGTCATATTAATAACGCCAATACCATCTGAAAAACGATAAAAAAAATTAATGTTCGTATTTAAAAAAAGAAAGTTGATGATGATCCCTTGAAGACGAAACGTCTGATTTCAAACTGGATACAATCATTAGATAGAGCGGAAAAAGTAGCAATACAAAGGTGCAATTCAATTTGAAATCCGTTTTTAAATAAGCCCAGGAAAAAAATAAAACGAATTTTCAAAATTTCGGTTTTTTCCGGATATCTCCGGAAATACTCGGAATTTTTTAACTTTCTAAACGGCATATTGCTAGGCACCTAAATGCGCAATTTTGCCTTAATTTAACCGACACTGTATCTCTTACGGTTTTCGAGTTCCCCATACATAGACACGAATTCGAGCCACCCTGTACATAGTCCTTGAATTGACTAATTAGTCATTGAATTGTACATAGAATGTATATATTGTATATATTTGTGTTACATGTCTGTGCCGTCTGTATCGTGATAATATTAAGCAGGTTTTTTGGCTACTTTTTCCTGCGTTTAACACCAGCTTGAACCACCCCTGAAACACCCTCAACTAATCAATACAGCCTATAGGCAAACTCACCCTGTAACTTGATTGAAGGGAAACAATCCCAAAGAATCATAAGGTTGACCTGACTACTGATTAGTTAGTCATTAGATGGGCCGACAACAGCCCCTAAGTCGCAGGTGTTTAGTTCGCGAGTGAGATGCGCAATGTAAGCGCAACACAACTCTTAAAACGAGAACACGCACTTCGATTACATTTATGACTAACTTATAAGTATGGATACTGTTCTAAAAATTAATAAAGCTTTGATTGATTGATTGATTGATAACTTGGGAACAGGCAGAAGCGGTTCCTGTAGAAGTCCCAATACGATCGCATGGTTACAGGATAGTTGGACAAGCTAAGTATTAGCCAATCAGAAGATTAATAAATTGTAAAGACCACTGTTATCGTTTTACTCATTCATTCAATGTTTTTAATCTTTTATATTAGTTTTAATTCTCATTGCTAGTCAATTTAATCAAAACTTAAATTTCAAATAATTTCATCAATTATATTTGTAATTTAATTGTAATCCTCATTTTACATGATACCATTACATCATATTCTCATATTTGGAATTTAATTGTCAAATTGATATATTGTCATTTGAACTCCTTTATATATTTTATCGCAAAATAGAGCTCTGTGAGACACGAATTATAAGGACAAATTTCTGATATTCTTATCTTTATAGTTATTGATCTTTAAGTATTTATATTCAGTTCGCATTGTCTCTAGGAACTCTGGCGCCCAAAATATAAAAAAAATTCAGTTAATAAAAGAGACAACTCACCCCCTCAGAAAAAACGAATCTCATACTTAATTAAATTAAATAAATTAACTTTCACTACAAATTAGTGTCCAACTAAATTTATCCTTACAAATTGGCGACTGAACTAGTATTTCCTTACAAGTGATGCTCAACTGATAGATTCGTTACAAAGTGGCGCCCTACTTTCGGGGCACTCTATTCGTTACATCATATTTACCTAACAGTAGCATGTCTGACGCCTCCCCTCTCGGACCCTCGTTCCATTTCGTGTCTCCTTAGTGAATCTGCCTCAGCGTCCACCATCACAGCTACGGGTTCCTTCTCAGCGCTCCAAGCTTCTTTCCTTCCAAACCATTCGGCTACCTGGACTGATTTGCTTTCCCTGCCCTGTCCCGAACCTTAGGAAAATACATCCCCCAGTTAATATGTTTCGCTGATCACCTTTTTACACCTACTACCTATTTATGTAGGATCTTGGTTTATGTTTAAACCCAAGATCTAGACACCTCTTTTTATTCTAAGGCACTATACGTAGGCAAGTATCAGTGTCTCTAACTCCTTATCATAAAATAATATTAGTTATATAACGCATGCAGGTTCTTTCTGTAACTGATAGCGTCTTGCTTAAGGATTACAACTCTAGACTATATTACTATTTAATTATGGAGTGTGAAAGGCTTATGATAGATGAACAAATGCACAAGCAAAAACCTACGTACCAGTAAAGTTACCTCTGGCAACTAGCTTCTCAACCATATCTCCACTCCTAATAGTTCTTCTTTTAGGAGGTATATACAAAGGGCAAGGCCTACAGATACAGCACAAAATCAAAATGATGACCGTCAGAATCGCCAACACTATAAACAAGATCAACAACCAAAGCAGATCTCCACTGGAACTTTGTTGAATTTTCGTTTCTTCTCTCTCCTTAATGATCGTATGCTGATTGGTCTGTTCGTTCTGATGATTGACGTTATACTGATGTTGATTTTGGTCGTCGAGGAGTTGTTGAATTCTGTCCACGTCAACAACAGAATCTTTGGTGTAGTGAACTGTCGCTACCACTACGCTCCTAAGAAATAAGCAGAAAGTGGGGTGATTCGAAATATACCTAATACAATAACATATCGCAAAACATGTAAGTATCTAATGTTTGGGGCAGATTGTTTATAACTTACTTATCTCCGTCTTTATCTCTGGTAACGTAAGTAGCACCGGGTTCAAATCCGGTATACGGCCTTACTGTGTCGACAACCACTCTACCTCCAGTGAGGGCACTTAAGGTTTTTTCGACGTTAATTTTATCGGGATACTTTTCTGGAACTATGAAGATCATTTTTCTCGATTTGGACTCGGGAGGATAAATTCTTACCTTAAAATAACACAGATATGCAATATCGTTCTCTAAAAATTCCTCTGAATAAAGATAAAAATGTCATACCTCAGAATCGGTAGACAATCTCGGCACGCCTTCGTCATAGGCTCTCACTTTCACCGTCACTAGTTCATCTCGTTCCCACATCTTCTTCACCAACATTTCTCCAGTTTTCTCATTCAGGAACAAATCGTCGTTGGGCGTCAACAATTGATACCTTACCTCGTTGTTGGGCGGCGAGACGTCACTGTCGAAGGCCTTAACGAAGGCCTGAGTAGTAAACGTGGTACGGTCCGTATTCAATATGAATTCGTAAATGTCTTTTTCGAATTGAGGAGCGTTGTCGTTGATGTCCAAAAGAGTTACGATTACTTTCGAGGTTGCCGTGAGACCTTCGCCGTTCTCGTCTGCCGCTTTAACTTCTAGAGAGATTTTGGGGTATGTTTCAGCATCCAGTTTTTCGGAGTTGGCCACCGTTATTAGGCCTGTTTCATGATCTATACTGAAATATTGTTGAAATTAAATATTTGTTTAAGGCGGCAGATTATACGCGTCATGTAAAAAGCAGTAGATGCGAATTAAAACGGTAGAACTACAGTTTAATACTTTTAAATTCTATGGTAAGCAATAGCGTAAGTACCGACCTCCCGCTTTCGATGACGCCATGCCGGTTAATTTGATTCAGGATTAATTCAATAAATATCAAAATGGATAACACCTCTGATCGATCATCATCATCTCCCCATGCACATTCTCGAGACTGAATAACCATTATGTCTTACCTAAAAAATTAAACTGCCAAAAGGTTACACAGCAGGCCGTGGATCAAAACAACGAGTTCAAACAGAAATCGCATAACGAAGTTCTACAATCCAAAGTTTAAACTCACAGTACAAAACTTGGATGGTCAACTGAAAGACTTGACTAACCAAGTTGAATCTCCCACATAGATAAACAGAGAATTTCTGAAAAGGAACGAAAACGCCTTATCAATCCTCCTCAGTGGAGACGCCTTCTTAACAACAATTTCCCTCTCTTAAAAAACTCAGGAATGAAAATGAACACCCCTGCACCATGATATCCCTCCAAAGATCCCCAAATCCAATATTAAAAAAGACCCCAGAATTGAAGCTAAACAGACCCCTGTGGCCAGGTTCTCCTCCCAAGCCCCAAAAGACAATTAGACTCTAACGATCAACGGTTATGAACCATAATGACAATTGGGTGGGCGGGACTTGGTTTGTTTACTATTTAGAGGGCTTGTTTGAATGCCTTCACGGTCCAGTGAGTTGATCCAACACTGTCCAACAGGTGTAGTGGTCTAGTGGTTAGATGATGTGATACGATGCTCCGAATTCGATTTCGAGTGGCAAGACCTTTAATGTTATGTTTGTAAAAAGTTTTTTCTCCATTTTAGGAATGCCTCGGGTTAGTTCAGTTGCGCCCCCGGTGCGAGAGTAGCGAGCGTAGGGCCATGCGTGAAGTGAAATATTAGACATTCTAAAATAGTAAACAAACCCTCTAAATAGAAAGCAAAGCAAGTCCCGCCCATTATGGTTTATAACTGTTGCTCGAGTTTCAAGACGTAGTCCCAATGGTCATCAGAAATTCTCAGTTCTGGTCAAAAATTCATGTCGACCTGAAAAATCTCAACACTATTATTAAAGATGTTAGAAAGCACAAACTGGGCATCGAAATTACTCCTGCCACCACCGACGACCACAGGGCAATCACGAAGTATCTTAAGTCACAAAATCATTAATATGAATCTTCCTTTCTTCCAGAGGGAACAACAACAAAATCACTCTAGAGTCAATAAAGAAGGACCTTGAGGACAAAGACTACACTCCTCCAGTTTCCAGAGAGTATCCTTACGTCGTCACTCCCTCGGGCTGGTGGGCGTCCTCTATTTCTGTTGCTTCCACTCTTGGTCTCCATTGTAATATTTTTTTTTTTGTCCATCGACCATCGGTTACTTTGACCACATGACCCTCCCAGTTCCACTTCATACGCAGAATGGTCTCGACAACATCTCTTACTCCTGTGTTGTGTCTGATGGTTCTATTTGGGATTCTATCTCGGAGGGTTATTCCCAGCATTGCATCTTACGTTGCATGACTTGTATTTTCTGAATGTTGTTCTTGGTCATTGTTAAATACCTTCCTTTCTTAAACACCTTGGAAGACTGGATCGGAAAACTGTTCTTAATTTTCCATAAGTTGCCCACGTTAAACCTATTCTACGCTTTATTTCGTGTGTTTGATTGTCTCTTCCAATACTTATCTCGTGTCCCAGGTATTTGTATAGGCCTACTTGTTCTATGTTATTGTTGTTAATTTTGATGGAATCACTCAAGATGAGATTAGTCATATACTGGGTTTTTGAAATATTTATTTGTAGCCCTACCCTTTCTGCCGCCTCACAAAGGTTTTGCATGATAGTCTGTGTTTCTGGCATGTTGTCTGTTATTAAGACGATGTCATCGGCGAAGCATAGGTGGTTTAATTTCTCTCCGTCAATGTTAATTCCAATGTTGTCCCAGTTTATTTTGTTTAACATGCTCTGTAATAAGGTGACGAACAGTTTAAGGGAGAGCGCATCGCCCTGCCTCAGTCCTCTCTCGATTTTAAATTTATTTGTGTATTGTTCGTTGG